>WNWK01038536.1:0-12500 GCA_009830355.1 Cherax destructor | reverse complement strand
GCAGGGGTCGATTCATAGCTCCTGGCTCCGCCTATTTACTGGTCGCTACTAGGTCCACTGTGTGTGTGTGTATGAGAGAGAGAGAGCGCGTGCGTGCGTTCGTGTGTGTGACTGTGTGGGCTACACCTGGTACTACACCTGTTGCTACACCTGAAGCTACACCTGAAGCTACACCTGAAGCTACACCTGAAGCTACACCTGGAGCTACACCTGGTATTAAACCTGGTGCTACAGATGGTAATACACCTAGTGGTACATCTGTACGCTACATGCAGTGTATGGTGCACAAGTTAGTGAACTGTGGGTAGAGAACACCATAGACTACATACAGTGTTTGGTGTACTAGTGAAATGTAGGTAGAGAACACTGTACACTACATACAGTGTGTGGTGTACTAGTGAAGTGTAGGTAGAGAACACTGTACACTACATACAGTGTGTGGTATACTAGTTAAGTGTAGGTAGAGAACACTGTACACTACATACAGTGTTTGGTGTACTAGTGAAATGTAGGTAGAGAACACTGTTCACTACATACAGCGTGTGGTGTACTAGTGAAGTGTAGGTAGAGAACACTGTACACTACATTCAGCGTATGGTGTACTAGTGAAGTGTAGGTAAAGAACACTGTACATACAGCGTGTGGTGTACTAGTGAAGTGTAGGTAGAGAACACTGTACATTACATACAGCGTGTGGTGTACTAGTGAAGTGTAGGTAGAGAACACTGTACACTACATACAGCGTGTGGTGTACTAGTGAAGTGTAGGTAGAAATAATATAATATTAATGTATAATAACCCACATCGTGAACGACTTTCCTGTGAAAGCTGAAGACAACTGGACCAGTTAGTAGTGTTGAGAAGACAGCTTCAGCTGGACTAGTTAGTAGTGTTGAGAAGACAGCTTCAGCTGGACTAGTTAGTAGTGTTGAGAAGACAGCTTCAGCTGGACTAGTTAGTAGTGTTGAGAAGACAGCTTCAGCTGGACTAGTTAGTAGTGTTGAGAAGACAGCTTCAGCTGGACCAGTTAGTAGTGTTGAGAAGACAGCTTCAGCTGGACTAGTTAGTAGTGTTGAGAAGACAGCTTCAGCTGGACCAGTTAGTAGTGTTGAGAAGACAGCTTCAACTGGACCAGTGAGTAGTGTTGAGAAGACAGCTTCAGCTGGACCAGTGAGTAGTGTTGAGAAGACAGCTTCAAATGGACCACAACTTGTGGAGAGGAGAGTATACAGTGGTACCTCGGTCCTTAATTCGTTCCAGGACCTTGGACTTATACCAAACAGGACGTATACGAAACGAATTTTCCCATAAGAAATATAGGGAAAACGATTAATCCGTTCCCATGAAAAAAATCCTATTGTTATTGGTATATTATACATTGATGGTGTTGTATAAAATAATTTAAACACTGCTTAATACTAAAATATGTAATTTAAATACTGTTTAATACTAAAATACATACATAAATACAAAAGAATTAGATAAAGTAAATGCAAATTTAACCTCTCTTTACTTTGCTGAAAAGAGTCGAGTGCCTACTAGGATAGTGCTGAGAAGGGAGGAGTAGGAAATTTTATTGTTTTTAAGGAGAGTCCCCTTCTCTTTTCTGTCTCTTTTTTCTATTTGGACCTGGTTGAAGCTCACCAGGTTTGACTTTTACTAAATGAATTTTGCTTCTGCCTTCTCCTCAGGATGTTTCGGAAATGTGACATTGTCTGGTCATTCCAGACATTGCTATTACGACTTGTTTGGGCTTTGTTGGGCTGGTACTTCTCTGCAAAGTTTTTGACATCCATCCATTTGGCAAAGATTTCCTTGATTAATGAAGTAGGGGCTTCCTCTATCTCATCTTCCGAGCCTGAAGAGAGTGCATCCATCTTAGTCTTGTGCTCCTCCTTCTCAAGTTCCTGCAGCTCCTCAGTGGTCAGCTCTTCCCTGTGACCCTCCACTAACTCCTCCACATCGAGAGAGAGGTAAACAAGTGCGCGGTGTCGTGACTCATTTTAACCCATACAAGTTCTAGCACGCGAGTCGTATTCCAAACAAAGGTCGTATACCAAGGAAAAATTTTCGCGTCCAAACAGAACGTATACCAAGTTGGACTTATTCCAAAGCGGACATATACTGAGGTACCACTGTATCTTGTTAACTACAACCATTGTATAGTTGTGTGACCATAGCAAGCACCAGCGAAACCCCTCTCATCCCCCCTCCCCAACCCAACGCCTCCATACACTCATACTACCCCCCACACCCCAACACACCTCAACACACACACCCCAACACACACACATATAAAGCTCACGGCGCAGGGAGAGTGACCCAGTAGCGGCCAGTGAAGAGGCGGGGGCCAGGAGCTATGAATCGACCCCTGCAACCACAACTAGGTGAATACACACTCCAACACACACACACTCCAACACACACTCCAACACGCGCGCGCGCGTACACACATACACACACACACATACACATACACACACACACACACACACACACACACACACACACATGATGTCAGAGTGGAGTTCCACAAGGGTCAGTCCTAGGACCTGTACTGTTTTTGGTATATGTGAATGACATAACGGAAGGAATAGACTCATAAGTGTCCCTGTTTGCAGATGATGTGAAGTTAATGAGAAGAATCAAATCAGTCGAGGATCAGGCAGGACTACAAAGAGACCTGGACAGGCTACAAGCCTGGTCCAGTAACTGGCTCCTTGAATTTAACCCTGCCAAATGTAAAGTCATGAATATCGGGGAAGGGCAAAGAAGACCGCAGACAGAGTATAGTCTAGGTGGCCAAAGACTGCAAACCTCACTCAAAGAAAAAGATCTTGGGGTGAGTATAATACCGAGCACATCTCCTGAGGCACACACCAATCAGATAACTGCTGCAGCATACGGGCGGCTGGCAAACCTAAGAATAGCATTCCAATACCTCACTAAGGAATCATTCAAGACTCTGTACACCATATACGTCAGGCCCATACTGGAGTATGCAGCACCAGTCTGGAACCCACACCTGGTCAAGCACGTCAAGAAATTAGAGAAAGTGCAAAGGTTTGCAACAAGACTAGTCCCAGAGCTAAGGGGATTGTCCTACGAAGAAAGGTTAAGGGAAATCGGCCTGACGACACTAGAGGACAGGAGGGTTAGGGGAGACATGATAACGACATATAAAATACTGCGAGGCATAGATAAGGTGGACAGAGACAAGATGTTCCAGAGAGGGGACACAGAAACAAGGGGTCACAATTGGAAGTTGAAGACTCCTATGAGTCAAAGGGGTGTTAGGAAGTATTTCTTCAGTCATAGAGTTGTCAGGAAGTGGAATAGCCTAGAGAGCGACATAGTGGAGGCAGGAACCATACATAGTTTTAAAACTAGGTTTGATAAAGCTCATGGAGCAGGGAGAGAGAGGACCTAGTAGCAATCAGTGAAGAGGCGGGGCCAGGAGCTATGACTCGACCCCTGCAATCACAAATAGGTGAGTACAAATAGGTGAGTACACACACACACACACCCCAACTCTCACATATCCCAACTCACACACACACACCAACACACACACACACCAACACACACACACACACACACACACACACACACACACACCAACACACACACACACAACACACACACACACACAACCACACACACACACCAACACACACACACACACACACACACACACACACACACACAACAGCCCGGTGGCCTAGTGGTAAAGCTCTTCTTCAAGCACGGAGGGCCGGGTTCAATTCCCGGTGGGGCAGAAACATTCAAGTGTTTCGTTACACACACACACACACACACATACATACAACAGGCCTAGTGTCTAATCGACATGTGCCTAGGACAAAATGGTAACTAACACACACCAACACACACACACACACCAACACACACATCAACACACAACAACACAACAAAACACACACCTCAACACACACCAACACACAACAAAACACACCAACACACACCAACACACAACAAAACACACCAACGCACACCAACACACAACAAAACACACACAAACACACACCAACACACAACAAAACACACACCAACACACAACAAAACACACACCAACACACAAACACACAACAAAACACACCTCAACACACACCAACACACACATCAACACACAACAACACACAACAAAACACACACCTCAACACACACAACAAAACACACATCAACGCACACCAACACACATCAACACACACCAGCACATCAACGCACATCAACACACATCAACACACACACACACCAACACACAACAACACTCACCAACACACAACACACACCAACAAATAACAATACACGCCATCACACACCAACAAACGCCAACACACACCAACACCAACTCACAAACACACCCCAACAAACAACTCACCAACACACAACACACCAACACACAACACACCAACACACAACACACCAACACACAACACACCAACACACAACACACCAACACACAACACACCAACACACAACACACAACAACAAAACAACACACAACCAACAACACACCAACACACAACACACCAACACACAACACACCAACACACAACACACAACACACAACAACACACAACAACACACACCAACACACAACACACCAACACACAACAACACACACCAACACACAACACACCAACACAAAACAACACACAACAACACACCAACACACAACAACACACACACCAACACACACACACAACAACACACACACCAACACACACACACACCAACACACACACACACCAACACACACACACACCAACACACACACACACACACAACACACACACAACCACACACACACACACAACCACACAACCACACACACCAACAAACACCAACACACACACACCAACACACACCAACACACACCAACACACACAACACACAACACACAACACACCAAAAACACCAACACACACAACACACAACACACAACAACACACCAACACACAACAACACACCAACACACAACAACACACCAACACACAACAACACACCAACACACAACAACACACCAACACACAACAACACACCAACACACAACAACACACCAACACACAACAACACACCAACACACAACAACACACAACACACAACAACACACCAACACACAACAACACACCAACACAACTCCATACCAACACACCAACACACAACAACATACCAACACACAACATACCAACACACCAACACAACACACCAACACAACACACCAACACAACACAACAACACACCAACACACAACATACCAACATACCAACACACAACAACATACTATCACGCAACAACACAACAACACACAACAACACACCAACACACCAACACAACACACCAACACAACAAAACAACAACAACACACAACAATAACATCAGAGGGAAGTAGTCACGCACGAAGTGTTGGTTTATTTTCTAAATTTCAGAAACGGGAAATCTGCATAGTGATATTCACCCAGTGAATCATATTATCCAGCCTGGAATAAAAATTATCCGGGGTTAATTGGTGTAGTGGTTGGTATATTGTTAACTGGTGTAGTGGTTGGTATATTGTTAACTGGTGTAATGGTTGGTGTATTGTTAACTGGTGTAGTGGTTAACTGGTGAATTGTTAACTGGTGTAGTGGTTGGTATATTGTTAACTGGTGTAATGGTTGGTGTATTGGTAATTGGTGTAGTGGTTGGTGTATTGTTAACTGGTGTAGTGGTTGGTGTATTGTTAACTGGTGTAGTGGTTAACTGGTACATTGTTACCTGGTGTAGTGGTTAATTGGTGTATTGTTAACTGGAGTAGTGGTTAATTGGTGTATTGTTAACTGGTGTAGTGGTTAATTGGTGTATTGTTAACTTGTGTATTGTTAACTGGTGTAGTGGTCAACTGGTGTAGTGGTCAACTGGTGTAGTGGTTAATTGGTGTATTGTTAACTGGTGTATTGTTAACTGGTGTAGTGGTTAACTGGTGTAGTGGTTAACTGGTGTAGTGGTTAACTGGTTCTAACTTGTGTATTGGTTAGTGATGGTTAGTAGTGTATGTAGTGTATTGTTAACGTGTATTGTTAACTGGTGTATTGGTTAACTGGTGTAGTGGTTAACTGGTGTATTGTTAACTGGTGTAGTTGTACGTGTATGGTTAACTGGAACTTGTGTATTGGTTAGCTGGTGTAGTGGTTATTGGTGTATTGTTAACTGGTGTATTGGTTAACTGGTGTAGTGGTTAACTGGTGTATTGGTTAACTGGTGTAGTGGTTAATTGGTGTATTGTTAACTGGTGTATTGTTAACTGGTGTATTGGTTAACTGGTGTATTGGTTAACTGGTGTAGTGGTTAATTGGTGTATTGTTAACTGGTGTATTGTTAACTGGTGTAGTGGTTAACTGGTGTAGTGGTTAACTGGTTTATTGTTAACTGGTTTATTGTTAACTGGTGTATTGTTAACTGGTGTAGTGGTTAACTGGTTCTAACTTGTGTATTGGTTAACTGGTGTAGTGGTTAATTGGTGTATTGTTACTGGTGTATTGTTAACTGGTGTAGTGGTAAACTGGTGTAGTGGTTAACTGGTGTAGTGGTTATCTGGTGTAGTGGTTAACTGGTGTAGTGGTTAATTGGTGTATTGTTAGCTGGTGTATTGTTAACTGGTGTATTGGTTAACTGGTGTAGTGGTTAACTGGTGTATTGTTAACTGGTGTATTGTTAACTGGTGTAGTGGTTAACTGGTTCTAACTTGTGTATTGGTTAACTGGTGTATTGTTAACTGGTGTATTGTTAACTGGTGTATTGTTAACTGGTGTAGTGGTTAACTGGTGTAGTGGTTAACTGGTGTAGTGGTTAACTGGTTCTAACTTGTGTATTGGTTAACTGGTGTAGTGGTTAACTGGTGTAGTGGTTAACTGGTGTAGTGGTTAACTGGTGTAGTGGTTAACTGGTGTAGTGGTTAACTGGTGTATTGTTAACTGGTGTATTAACTGGTGTAGTGGTTAACTGGTTCTAACTTGTGTATTGGTTAACTGGTGTAGTGGTTAATTGGTGTATTGTTAACTGGTGTATTGTTAACTGGTGTAGTGGTTAACTGGTGTAGTGGTTAACTGGTGTATTGTTAACTGTTGTACACTAGTGTCATGGTACATGTGGTTGTACACTAGTGTCAGTGTACATGTGGTTGTACACTAGTGTCAGTGTACATGTGGTTGTATACTAGTGTCAGTGTACATGTGGTTGTACACTAGTGTCAGTGTACATGTGGTTGTACACTAGTGTCAGTGTACATGTGGTTGTACACTAGTGTGAGTGTACATGTGGTTGTCCACTAGTGTCAGTGTACATGTGGTTGTACACTAGTGTCAGTGTACATGTGGTTGTACACTAGTACCAGTGTACATGTGATTGTACACTAGTGTCAGTGTACATGTGGTACACTAGTGTCAGTGTACATGTGGTTGTACACTAGTGTCAGTGTACATGTGGTTGTACACTAGTGTCAGTGTACATGTGGTTGTACACTAGTGTCAGTGTACATGTGGTTGTACACTAGTGTCAGTGTACATGTGGTTGTACACTAGTGTCAGTGTACATGTGGTTGTACACTAGTGTCAGTGTACATGTGGTTGTACACTAGTGTCAGTGTACATGTGGTTGTACACTAGTACCAGTGTACATGTGGTTGTACACTAGTGTCAGTGTACATGTGGTACACTAGTGTCAGTGTACATGTGGTTGTACACTAGTGTCAGTGTACATGTGGTTGTACACTAGTGTCAGTGTACATGTGGTTGTACACTAGTGTCAGTGTACATGTGGTTGTATACTAGTGTCAGTGTACATGTGGTTGTACACTAGTGTCAGTGTACATGTGGTTGTACACTAGTGTCAGTGTACATGTGGTTGTACACTAGTGTCAGTGTACATGTGGTTGTACACTAGTGTCAGTGTACATGTGGTTGTATACTAGTGTCAGTGTACATGTGGTTGTACACTAGTGTCAGTGTACATGTGGTTGTACACTAGTGTCAGTGTACATGTGGTTGTACACTAGTGTCAGTGTACATGTGGTTGTACACTAGTGTCAGTGTACATGTGGTTGTATACTAGTGTCAGTGTACATGTGGTTGTCACTAGTGTCAGTGTACATGTGGTTGTACACTAGTGTCAGTGTACATGTGGTTGTACACTAGTGTCAGTGTACATGTGGTTGTACACTAGTGTCAGTGTACATGTGGTTGTATACTAGTGTCAGTGTACATGTGGTTGTACACTAGTGTCAGTGTACATGTGGTTGTACACTAGTGTCAGTGTACATGTGGTTGTACACTAGTGTCAGTGTACATGTGGTTGTACACTAGTGTCAGTGTACATGTGGTTGTACACTAGTGTCAGTGTACATGTGGTTGTACACTAGTGTCAGTGTACATGTGGTTGTACACTAGTGTCAGTGTACATGTGGTTGTACACTAGTGTCAGTGTACATGTGGTTGTACACTAGTGTCAGTGTACATGTGGTTGTACACTAGTGTCAGTGTACATGTGGTTGTACACTAGTGTCAGTGTACATGTGGTTGTACACTAGTGTCAGTGTACATGTGGTTGTACACTAGTGTCAGTGTACATGTGGTTGTACACTAGTGTCAGTGTACATGTGGTTGTACACTAGTGTCAGTGTACATGTGGTTGTACACTAGTGTCAGTGTACATGTGGTTGTACACTAGTGCCAATGTACATGTAAGGTGGAGGTGTGGTGATGGGAGGTCCTGGGTGAGTAAGACTGCAACTTTAACACACTACCTTACGTCACTCCAGCTGCTGTACGCCAGCCACACTCTTAGTGGTGTTGTGGTGGTAGTGGCCTGGTGTGTGATAGTAGTGGTGTGTGATAGTAGTGGTGTGTGGTGGTAGTGGCCTGGTGTGTGATAGTAGTGGTGTGTGGTGGTAGTGGCCTGGTGTGTGATAGTAGTGGTGTGTGGTGGTAGGCCTGGTGTGTGATAGTAGTGGTGTGTGGTGGAGTGGCCTGTGTGTGATAGTAGTGGTGTTGGTGGTAGTGGCCTGGTGTGTGATAGTAGTGGTGTGTGGTGGTAGTGGCCTGGTGTGTATAGTAGTGGTGTGTGGTGGTAGTGGCCTGGTGTGTGATAGTAGTGGTGTGTGGTGGTAGTGGCCTGGTGTGTGATAGTAGTGGTGTGTGGTGGTAGTGGCCTGGTGTGTGATAGTAGTGGTGTGTGGTGGTAGTGGCCTGGTGTGTGATAGTAGTGGTGTGTGGTGGTAGTGGCCTGGTGTGTGATAGTAGTGGTGTGTGGTAGTAGTAGTGTGGAGGTTGATAATAATGCTGTGATGGGCTTCTGTTTGAGGCATCACACGAGGCCTGGTGCTCTGCTTGTGCTTGCCGGGAGTCAGTCTTAACTCCTGTTTTGTGCCCCTTGCTCTGTTAGCTGTTTTGAGATCATGTCTCAGCCTATTGTTTTTAACCCTTCCCCACGCATGTTTCTTTCTGGTGTGATAGTATTTCATCCTTAATCACTACTGTCCGTTCCAGAGTCTGTTGGATTGAATGTTCTCTGACATTCACTTTCGTGACTGTGGTTCCGTCTGTTAGTTACTTGGTGGAATAAGGGTAGGCACTTCCCGATCGTGCATACTGCCGATCTTCGCCTCGGGGACCACTATTTGTTATTTAATAAGGTAATATTCCAGGCTTACCAGCAGGTGTTGGTCATGAAGAGTTACATGTTCTGAAGCAGTCTGGTGTGTGTCCTGGGTACGTAATATGGAAGGGGTTAATTAACACTCCTCCTGGATGGATATTTAATAAGTTTAGAAAGATGTCTTTGAAATATGTCCCAGCCCACTGTCCAGTCGTCTGCAGGGTGAACAGGTGGTGTCTACGACCATTTGGAAGTGCCGGCACCTTTACTGAGGGCTTCTCTGCTGTCTCTAACACCCAGAGTTACATTCATGCAAGAAATTCAATGCTGAAAGTTTTAAGGGCACTTAGGAAGAAACCTATAAATATTAGTCCTCTCGTTGTTTTAAAGGCCGTGGTGTGAAATCATCTTTTTTTGGTAGTCTTTCTGTATAACTTTGAATACAAGGTTGTCGAAGTTTTATTTGAAGAACAACAGTAATGGGCAGAGAGTTGTCCTCCTTCATAATAAATATCATCTACCTCATCGAACTGTGTGTGAAGTTTAATGTGTTTACTTTTGAGATGACTTATATAGACAAAAATATGATTTGACAATGGATTTTAGCATTACGTACAGTCCTAGCCAACCTCTACTGACAACATCTAGATTTGTGAACATCATTCGTCGACGGAATCTTAGTTAATGTTCCACGGTCTTTAAACCAACAAAAGAAATAATTAAAAAAAAATTTGATGCCAACGAAGAGATTTAAATATCTAAAATTCTTGCAAAAACAAAGTTCTAAACATTTTCTTCAACCCCAAAACAATCATCACCGACCTCTAGCTCATTCTACTGCAGCATCAGCGCCAACCATCTTCAGAGAGCTGATACTACTGGACCCACAGCATCAACCATCTTCAAAAAGCTAATCATACTGAACCCACAGCATCAACCATCTTCAGAAAGCTAATCATACTGGACCCACAGCATCAACCATCTTCAAAAAGCTAATCATACTGAACCCACAGCATCAACCATCTTCAGAAAGCTAATCATACTGAACCCACAGCATCAACCATCTTCAGAAAGCTAATCATACTGAACCCACAGCATCAACCATCTTCAGAAAGCTAATCATACTGAACCCACAGCATCAACCATCTTCAAAAAGCTAATCATACTGAACCCACAGCATCAACCATCTTCAAAAAGCTAATCATACTGAACCCACAGCATCAACCATCTTCAAAAAGCTAATCATACTGAACCCACAGCATCAACCATCTTCAAAAAGCTAATCATACTGAACCCACAGCATCAACCATCTTCAGAAAGCTAATCATACTGAACCCACAGCATCAACTATCTTCAAAAAGCTAATCATACTGAACCCACAGCATCAACCATCTTCAGAAAGCTAATCATACTGAACCCACAGCATCAACCATCTTCTCCAGAAAGTCAATACGAGTATTGCAATAGTCTAACAGTGTTAAGAATTCAGCAAGACGACTCACCCTTACACAAACAGTTGATCTGCAGCAACCTGTGTGTTGGTGCATGTCAACATTATTATGGAGGTGAGACTGGGAGTCGAACATTTGACTACAGCAACACAGCCAAGTATACAGCGTTTATACATGTACCAAGTATATACGTTCAACTGTATTTGTGTACGTTGAGATACATTTGTGTACACTGAATGTAACTTGACCATTAACTTGGCGCATTCAAGGAACTGGCGCTACCCTCTCTTTCCGTGGATCTAACCTGATTGCCTCCCATTCCACATACGCTGTATGACCAATACGGGCTTACCGCTTCCCAAATAAATACAAACAAATTAAATGTTCAATATTCCTTATTTGAGTATGGATCCTGGTATATAATTCTCCCTATTTCGGTATAGTTTTCAGTTGAACTTACTCCATTACCAACATTCAGGGTTACAAACTATTCCACACTGATAGGGTCAACAGGAAGGGTGGTGGAGTGGCGATGTATGTCAGAGATAATTTAAATTGTTGTGTTAGACAAGATATAAGATTAGAAACAGCTGACACAGAATCTGTTTGGCTACAGTTTCTCGAGGGTCGTGAAAAATTAATTTTGGGTGTGATTTACAGACCCCCAAGCCTGGATAGGGAGCGCAGTAAGCTGCTATGGGACGAAATTCATAAGGCGTCTAGATATGAAAATGTTGTGTTAATGGGAGATTTTAACTTTAGACAAATTGATTGGAACAATGTGACAGGTAATCTTGAGTCTAGTGACTTTCTTGATACGGTTCAGGATTGTTTTTTAAAACAGTTTGTGACAGAACCAACTAGAGGTAGCAACTTGCTTGATTTGGTTCTTGCTAACAAAGAATCACTAATTAATAATCTTGAGGTTAATGAAGAGCTTGGGGAAAGCGATCACAAATCACTTAGTTTTAATATATCATGGAATTACCCAGGTAACTGCAATCAAGTCTCAGTTCCAGACTTTCGTGTAGCCGACTTCATGGGGCTGAGAAATTACCTAGGTGGGCTAATTGGGATGACCTGACTATGGGTCAGGTAGGTGGTTTGGTTGCCAATATGACGTTTTTCAGAGCATAGTTCTAGCTGCCCAGACAACTTTTTTTTCCAAGTAGGGAAATTAGATCTAACAAAAATGATCCTAAATGGATGAACAATAGATTAAAACATCTCATTGGTCAAAAAGAGGCATATATAGGCGTATCAAAAGAGGGGATGGACAGATAAGAAATCAATATTTTCAATTAAAGAGAGAAATAAAAAAGGAATAAGAAAAGCAAAAGGGATTATGAGGCTAAGGTCGCAAGGGATTCGAAGACTAACCCAAAAGGGTTCTTT
>WNWK01038535.1:0-17891 GCA_009830355.1 Cherax destructor | reverse complement strand
AACCAGAGACGTTGAGGACCTAAGCATTGCTGAGGAGATAATTCTCCAGTTTCAAAATGGAGGGGGGAGGATCTCTCAGCCCTCTCAGCCTTCTTAGGGGCTGACCCCTCTGGGAAAGGGGGCCCAGTGGACTGTCCCAAACTTCCTTTTTCCCCACAACAACTTTTTAAAAACCATGTTTTAGAAGGCGTCTTTTGGGGCATGCCTCCCTTCTTGCTACAATTTCTACAACTACGAGTGTAAACCTACAATAATTACTCTTGCCCCATAGCAGGAACATTACGTAAAACCCTTTTGGCCCTACTATATGTAGAATAAACCCAAAAACACCTGAAACCCCTTTTTGGGCCCATTTCCCTGGGCCCTTTTTGTGTATCCATATCCCCTTTTGCCCCACCCCCCACAGAATGGAAGGGGGGCACAAAAACCCAGCCACCGGGGCAAAATCAAAACCCAAATCTATTTGATCTAAAATTTTGGGGGATTATGATTATCACCCCAAAGGCTAAACAACAAGACACACCCCTTTTTGGTTAGTCTCTTTTAAAAGCAACAGAGAGGGGGATGGGGGATGGGGAAACCCAAGGGCCGCGACGCAGGGCCGCGACGCCACATTGACTGAAAGGGCACTTAAGTACCTCGTATTCTAATAACATTGTTCATTTTCCCCTATAATCTAGCTTGTCCATAATTACTATAACATTTGCTTTGTTTTGTAAGGTGAAGTCCAGGATCATAATTTATGGTATAACTTAACAAATCTTTCATGACAATTGTTGCTGTAGAGCGAAGCTCTACAAAGGGGTTAGAGTGAGGTCAACCTCACAGATGGGTTAGAGTGAGGTTAACCTCAGAGGGGTTAGAGGGAGATTGAACTAGTGGTCTAAATATAACAAAGACCTTCGCCCCGGTGGGGACCACCCCCGGTTTTATTTTGCCCCGGAATACACCCGCTGAGCAGCCCTGACGCCGGTGTATAAATCCCTTTTTCCCCGCTTCAGACCAGTCACTGACTGGGTTAGACCACAGTCTCTCTGCTAGTGCTGCTCCCCGTGGCCACACCTGGTGTATACATACACTATTAATACACAAGCACGTGATAATAATACATGTAATATCTATTTCTACAAGTATATGTACAAGACCATAGCTGACATCAATGACATACTACTATATACAAAGTCCCTTGGTATGTACAGCATTTCCTGCAAATTAGGTCAATTTTCTCCCAGGATGCGACCCACGCCAGTCCACTAACACTCGGGTACCTATTTTACTAGTGGGTGAACAGCAGGTGTCTTATGGAAACGTGTCCTAATGTTTTCCAGCCATACCGAAGATTCGATCCCTGGACCTCAGTGTGTGAGCTGAGTGCGCTAGGGATCCAGCTACGGGGCCCCTCACTATATACACAATATATACACATACATAGGTTCTCAAGTATAAATCATAATAACTGACCTTAGCGTCGAGGGAAGCCTCGTCGACCTGTTCGCTCCAGAGTGCTGCTTCACCGCCCAGGATCAGGTCCTTGTGGGCAGACCCGGTCAGGTTTAGGGCTATGTCGTGGGGTCTGTTGTCGTAGACCTTCTGCCAGCCCTTGTAAGGGCTACACCAGTTGTGTCCAGCACCAACCCAGGCACCAACACCACAGTCCAGGTACCAGGCATCGTAGTTACTGAAGATAACCTGGTAATTCTTCCTCAGCAGCTCAGCGATCAGCGGGTCCTCCCCGGTGGACCAGATCTGGATGATGTACCGGGTGTTGCTGAGGTAGCGGTCCACCCGGCCCTTCTCCGTCAGGTGTGAGGTCCACACGATGCCCGGGACTTCAACGTCGTTGTTGGCTGACGTCAGCAGCTGACGTGACTTCTCCTGGAAGACGCTCCACTGACGGTAGTATTCGTCAGCGCTGAGGCTGCGGTTGTTAGACTTCATCCATGACGTCATCTCCTTCGTTGTGTTCCAGCAGTTCAGGTTAACCTAACAACAACAACAACAACTTATTTTAATTAATTTTCAATTTAGCTTTCCCTCTACCTTTCATTTAACTCTCACTTTAGCTTTCCCTATAGCTTTTACTTTAGCTTTCCCTATAGCTTTTACTTTAGCTTTCCCTCTATCTTTCTCTCTAGCTTTTGCTTTAGTTTTCCCTCTAGCTTTCACTTTAGCTTTCCCTCTAGTGTTTACTTTAGTTTTTCCTCTAGCTTTCCCTCTACCTCCCTACGAAAGCAAAAGACTCGGCAGACGATGCAACATATCCCCAATGAAAAGCAGGGGTGCCACTAGCACGTTAAGAGACAACACAATAAGTGTCAGGGGCCCAAGACTGTTCAACTGCCTCCCAGCATACATAAGGGGGATTACCAACAGACCCCTGTCTGTCTTCAAGCAGGCACTGGACAGGCACCTAAAATCGGTACCTGACCAGCTAGGCTGTGGTTTGTACGTTAGACTGTGTGTGGCAAGCAGTAACAGCCTGGTTGATCAGGCCCTGATCCACCATGAGGCCTGGTCACAGACCGGGCCACAGGGGCGTTGACCCCCAGAACTCTCTCCAGGTAAACTCCAGCTAGCTTTCTCTTTAGCTTTCCCTCTAGCTTTCATTTTAGCTTTCCCTCTAGCTTTCATTTTAGCTTTCAATCTAGCTTTCACTCTATCTTTCTCTTCAGCTTTCCTTCTAGCTTTCACTTTAACTTTCCCTCTAGCTTTCACTTTAGCTTTCCCTCTAGCTCTCCCCTCTAGCTCTCCCCTCTAGCTTTTACTTTAGTTTTCCCTCTAGCTTTCTCTTTAGCTTTCCTTTTAACTTTCACTTTAACTCTCCCCTCTAGCTTTTACTTTAGTTTTCCCACTAGCTTTCACTAGTTTTCTCAACTGTAATCCCACAGTCACGCACTATACCCTGGATACAGTATTTGTGGTGTACAGCTGCAGCCAGGTCTAGGGCTTCCATCTGGCAGGCTTAGGTCTACCCTAGGGCTTCCATCTGGCAGACTTAGGTCTACCCTAGGGCTTTCATCTGGCAGGCTTAGGTCTACCCTAGGGCTTCCATCTTTCAGGCTTAGGTCTTCCCTAGGCCTTGGTTCACCAGATGTACCTCACTACTCACCAGACACCAGGACACAGCATCCCACACACTGATCTCTGCCTCATACCCAGGTAACCTAAAACTTGACTCGGAAGAAATAATTCTAGTTGGAAGGGTACATTTAGGGTGCACGTAGGCCACATGTAGGGTACACTGAGGGTACACATAGGGTACAGTGGCAGACGGCAAGACAATTCCATCGATAAATTACAGCAGAGAAGTTGTATATATCTCCACCGCACCATTCTGTTTGAACCCCTGAACCTCACAACACCAGCGGTGACTAACAACACCCCTAGCGCCCCCCGACCCCCCAGCGCCCCTGACTCCCCAGCGCGCCCGACCCCCCAGCGCCCCTGACCCCCAGCGACCCCCCGACCTCAGCGACCCCTTGCGCCCCCCGACCCCCTGGGCCCCCCGACCCCCCAGCAAACAATGCAAACCACGACTCTAGCCACAAAGAAACCCACAGTACCATCACTGTACCCATCATGGTACCATCACTGTACCCATCATGGTACCATCACTGTACCCATCATAGTACCTATCATATTACCATCACTGTACCTATCATGGTACCATCACTGTACCTATCATGATACCATCATTGTACCTACCTCATCACCACCACTATGGTACCATCACTGTACCTACCTCATCATCATCACTATGGTACCATCACTGTACCTACCTCATCATCACCACTATGGTACCATCACTGTACCTACCTCATCACCACCACTATGGTACCATCACTGTACCTACCTCATCATCATCACTATGGTACCATCACTGTACCTACCTCATGATCACCACTATGGTACCATCAATGTACCTACCTCATCACCACCACTATGGTACCATCACTGTACCTACCTCATCATCACCACTATGGTACCATCACTGTACCTACCTCATCATCGTCACTATGGTACCATCACTGTACCTACCTCATCACCACCATTATGGTACCATCACTGAACGTACCTCATCATTACTATGGTACCATCACTGTACCTACCTCATCACCACCATTATGGTACCATCACTGAACGTACCTCATCATTACTATGGTACCATCACTGTACCTACCTCATCACCACCACTATGGTACCATCACTGTACGTACCTCATCATTACTATGGTACCATCACTGTACCTACCTCATCATCACCACTATGGTACCATCACTGTACCTACCTCATCATCATCACTATGGTACCATCACTGTACCTACTTCATCATCATCACTATGGTACCATCACTGTACCTACCTCATCATCATCACTATGGTACCATCACTGTACCTACTTCATCATCATCACTATGGTACCATCACTGTACCTACCTCATCATCACCACTATGGTACCATCAATGTACCTACCCCATCACTACCATTATAGTACCATCACTGTACCTATCATTGTACCATCACTGTACTTATCATGGTTCCATCACTGTACCTAACACAGTATCATCACTGCACATATAATGGAACCATCACTGTACATAACACAGTACCATCACTGCACCTATCATTGTACCATCACTGTACCTACCTCATCACCACCATAATGGAAGAGGTCTAGAGGAGTAAAGAGCTTGGCTATCTCCTGGTATATCTCTCCAAGTACCAGGTAAATGTTGGGGTTGGCCAGGTTCAACTGTCCACACGGAGGTTCAACACAGTATGACTGCCAGGGTTCCTGTCACAGTAAGAGTTCATTACTTGGACTGTGAGAGTTTAAGAGTTGCTGGTGTTGACAAGGTAAGAGCTGATGAAAATTAGACACATGTGCAGCACCTGGGTATCTTTATTGTAGACGTTTCGCCCTCCAGTGGCTTTATCAATACAAATTGAAGTACAAGATTGGAAGACAGAAGAAATATATACTACCAAAGATGAGGTAATCAGTGCCTCAGTCTTGTTGTTGGTGTGAAGATTCTGGAGCAGAGGCAAGAAGGCTGGCGCTTATATACTGGCGTCAGGTGGAAAGGGATGGGTAGCATAGTCTTGCCTCTGCTCCAGAATCTTCACACCAACACCAAGGTTTAGGCACTGATTACCTCATCTTTGGTAGTATATATTTCTTCTGTCTTCCAATCTTGTACTTCAATTTGTGTTGATAAAGCCACTGGAGGGCGAAACGTCTACAATAAAGATACCCAGGTGTTGCACATGTGTCTAATTTTCATCTTGTACCATTGATGTACCAGGTAACCATTGATGTACCAGGTAACCATTGATGTACCAGGTAACCATTGATGTACTAGGTAACCATTGATGTACCAGGTACCCATTGATGTACCAGGTACCCATTGATGTACTAGGTAACCATTGATGTACCAGGTAACCATTGATGTACCAGGTAACCATTGATGTACCAGGTACCCATTGATGTACCAGGTAACCATTGATGTACCAGGTAACCATTGATGTACCAGGTAACCATTGATGTACCAGGTAACCATTGATGTACCAGGTACCCATTGATGTACCAGGTAACCATTGATGTACCAGGTAACCATTGATGTACCAGGTAACCATTGATGTACCAGGTAACCATTTATATACCAGGTAACCATTGATGTACTAGGTAACCATTGATGTACTAGGTAACCATTGATGTACCAGGTAACCATTCATGTACCAGGTAACCATTGATATACCAGGTAACCATTGATGTACCAGGTAACCATTGATGTACCAGGTACCCATTGATGTACCAGGTACCCATTGATGTACTAGGTAACCATTGATGTACCAGGTAACCATTGATGTACCAGGTAACCATTGATGTACCAGGTAACCATTGATGTACCAGGTAACCATTGATGTACCAGGTAACCATTGATGTACCAGGTAACCATTGATGTACCAGGTAACCATTGATGTACCAGGTAACCATTTATATACCAGGTAACCATTGATGTACTAGGTAACCATTGATGTACTAGGTAACCATTGATGTACCAGGTAACCATTCATGTACCAGGTAACCATTGATATACCAGGTAACCATTGATGTACCAGGTAACTATTGATGTACCAGGTAACCATTGATATACCAGGTAACCATTGATGTACCAGGTAACCATTGATGTACCAGGTAACCATTCATGTACCAGGTAACCATTAATGTACTAGGTAACCATTGATGTACCAGGTAACCATTGATGTACCAGGTAACCATTGATGTACCAGGTAACCATTGATGTACCAGGTAACCATTGATGTACCAGGTAACCATTGATGCACCAGGTAACCATTGATGTACCAGGTGACCATTGATGTACCAGGTAACCATTGATGTACCAGGTAACCATTCATGTACCAGGTAACCATTGATGTACCAGGTAACCATTGATATACCAGGTAACCATTGATGTACCAGGTAACCATTGATGTACCAGGTAACCATTGATGTACCAGGTACCCATTGATGTACCAGGTAACCATTCATGTACCAGGTAACCATTGATGTACCAGGTACCCATTGATGTACTAAGTAACCATTGATGTACCAGGTAACCATTGATGTACCAGGTAACCATTGATGTACCAGGTAACCATTGATGTACCAGGTAACCATTGATGTACCAGGTAACCATTCATGTACCAGGTAACCATTGATGTACCAGGTAACTATTGATGTACCAGGTAACCATTCATGTACCAGGTAACCATTCATGTACCAGGTAACCATTGATATACCAGGTAACCATTGATGTACTAGGTAACCATTGATGTACCAGGTAACCATTGATGTACCAGGTACCCATTGATGTACCAGGTAACCATTCATGTACCAGGTAACCATTGATGTACCAGGTACCCATTGATGTACCAGGTAACCATTGATGTACCAGGTAACCATTGATGTACCAGGTAACCATTGATGTACCAGGTAACCATTGATGTACCAGGTAACCATTGATGTACCAGGTAACCATTGATGTACCAGGTAACCATTGATGTACCAGGTAATCATTGATGTACCAGGTAACCATTCATGTTCCAGGTAACCATTGATGTACCATGTAACCATTGATATACCAGGTAACCATTGATGTACCAGGTAACCATTCATGTACCAGGTACCCATTGATGTACCAGGTAACCATTGATGTACCAGGTAACAATTGATGTACCAGGTAACCATTGATGTACCAGGTAACCATTGATGTACCAGGTAACCATTGATGTACCAGGTAACCATTGATGTACCAGGTAACCATTGATGTACCAGGTAACCATTGATGTACCAGGTAACCATTCATGTACCAGGTAACCAGTGATGTACCAGGTAACCATTGATGCACCAGGTAACCATTGATGTACCAGGTAACCATTCATGTACCAGGTAACCATTCATGTACCAGGTAACCAGTGATGTACCAGGTAACCATTGATGCACCAGGTAACCATTGATGTACCAGGTAACCATTCATGTACCAGGTAACCATTGATGTACCAGGTAACCATTCATGTACCAAGTAACCATTGATGTACCAGGTAACCATTCATGTACCAGGTAACCATTGATGTACCAGGTAACCATTGATGTACCAGGTAACCATTGATGTACCAGGTAACCATTGATGTACTAGGTAACCATTGATGTACCAGGTAACCATTGATGTACCAGATAACCATTGATGTACCAGGTAACCATTGATGTACCAGGTAACCATTGATGTACCAGGTAACCATTCATGTACCAGGTAACCATTGATGTACCAGGTAACCATTGATGTACCAGGTAACCATTGATGTACTAGGTAACCATTGATGTACTAGGTAACCATTGATGTACCAGGTAACCATTGATGTACCAGGTAACCATTGATGTACCAGGTAACCATTGATATCATATGTCATTTAAAATCTTATAGTATCATCATTTTGTTAATGTGAAATAAAATATATAACTAGAAGAAACTATAAATTTTTCTAGTATTGTTATTATACTAGTATAGCATCAACATACTGTAACTTGAAATAAAATATACAACTAGATTAAACTCAACCAATTTCTCTTGTATTGTCTTTTAATAGTATGTATAATCATATTATAATTTAAAATAATACAGAACTAGAATAAACTCAATCAATTTCTTTAGCATTAAGTACTTAGTGAATAAGTCTCTAGAATAAACTGCCCCTAATGCCATGGCATGCCAGTGGCTCTCCTTGCATTACAGTTTTATAATTGTAACTACCAATAACATTGTACACTTGTATCATGCATTGAAATATTATTATTATTATTATTATTATTATTATTATTATTATTATTATTATTATTATTATTATTAATGTACCAGGTAACCATTCATGTACCAGGTAAGAGCTGTTGTTCTGCTTCAGATTGCTAACAAGGTAGGGGTTGTTATTGTTAGGGGTTGTTATTGTTAGGGGTTGTTATTGTTAGGGGTTGTTATTGCTAGGGGTTGTTATTGTTAGGGGTTGTTATTGTTAGGGGTTGTTATTGTTAAGGGTTGTTATTGTTAGGGGTTGTTATTGTTAGGGGTTGTTATTGTTAGGGGTTGTTATTGTTAAGGGTTGTTATTGTTAGGGGTTGTTATTGTTAGGGGTTGTTATTGTTAGGGGTTGATATTGTTAGGGGTTGTTATTGTTAGGGGTTGTTATTGTTAAGGGTTGTTATTGTTAGGGGTTGTTATTGGTAGGGGTTGTTATTGTTAAGGGTTGTTATTGTTAGGGGTTGTTATTGTTAGGGGTTGTTATTGTTAGGGGTTGTTATTGTTAAGGGTTGTTATTGTTAGGGATTGTTATTGTTAGGGGTTGTTATTGTTAGGGGTTGTTATTGTTAAGGGTTGTTATTGTTAGGGGTTGTTATTGTTAGGGGTTGTTATTGTTAGGGGTTGTTATTGTTAGGGGTTGTTATTGTTAGGGGTTGTTATTGTTAGGGGTTGTTATTGTTAGGGGTTGTTATTGTTAAGGGTTGTTATTGTTAGGGGTTGTTATTGTTAGGGGTTGTTATTGTTAGGGGTTGTTATTGTTAGGGGTTGTTATTGTTAGGGGTTGTTATTGTTAGGGGTTGTTATTGTTAGGGGTTGTTATTGTTAGGGGTTGTTATTGTTAGGGGTTGTTATTGTTAGGGGTTGTTATTATTAGGGGTTAATGTTAGGGGTTGTTATTGTTAGGGGTTGTTATTGTACTCAAGAAACTGTTTTGAAAATAATATATAACAGCAACAAGGTAGACACAGCTGCAACAGTTGGGTCTCTTTATTATTGACAGAAACGTTTCGCCCACATGGTAGGCTTCTTCAGTCAATTAGAGACAGTATCAGCGTATTAGTGAAGTTAAGATGAAGCAATCAGTCCATGAACCTGGAAGTAGTAGTGTTAAGGTGGTCCATGTTAAGCAGGGTTGGAATCCAGAGGGACCTGCTTAACATGGACCAGTAGGCCTCTTGCAGTGCTCCTCAGATTCTTGTCACTCTTCTACTGGTTGTTTCAAACTCCTGCTACGTCACCGACACCTTCAGGAGTATTTAAATTTGCATTTTGATGCTTCAGCTCTACATTGTTCCAGACCATAGAGCTGAACTACATTGTTCCAGACCATAGAGCTGAACTACATTGTTCCAGACCATAGAGCTGAACTACATTGTTCCAGACCATAGAGCTGAACTACATTGTTCCAGACCATAGAGCTGAACTACATTGTTCCAGACCATAGAGCTGAACTACATTGTTCCAGACCATAGAGCTGAACTACATTGTTCCAGACCATAGAGCTGAACTACATTGTTCCAGACCATAGAGCTGAACTACATTGTTAAAGACCATAGAGCTGAACTACATTGTTCCAGACCATAGAGCTGAACTACATTGTTCCAGACCATAGAGCTGAACTACATTGTTCCAGACCATAGAGCTGAACTACATTGTTCCAGACCATAGAGCTGAACTACATTGTTCCAGACCATAGAGCTGAACTACATTGTTCCAGACCATAGAGCTGAACTACATTGTTCCAGACCATAGAGCTGAACTACATTGTTCCAGACCATAGAGCTGAACTACATTGTTCCAGACCATAGAGCTGAACTACATTGTTCCAGACCATAGAGCTGAACTACATTGTTCCAGACCATAGAGCTGAACTACATTGTTCCAGACCATAGAGCTGAACTACATTGTTCCAGGCTCAGGGACTGACCACCTCATAACTACTTCTTTAAGGTTAATGATTACATGTTTACGTCACTTCTACGCTGCTATTGCCTCTATATTTGACTGAAGAAGCCTACTGTGTAGGCGAAACGTTTCTATCAACACTATAAATACCCAGGTGTTGAACCTGTGTCTTACTCTTCACCCAGGTACCTACTTACTGTTAGGTGAACAGGAACCAACAGAACACTCACCCTGTTAACGCAGAGTGCCAACTTGCCCAATCCCTGTTGCTCTGTCCACTGCCAACCGTTACCAACGTGGGCAGGGGCATCGAACTCTGGCAGTACCCTGATGCCCCGAACTCGACCATACTGGACCACCTCCTTGACTTCCTTCGGATGGTAAATTTGCCTAGAGGAGTAGGCCCCGTAGTAGGCCATGTTAGGTAGGCTCTTCAGGTAGAGAGGGAAGGAGTGAGAGTCAGTAAGGTGCCAGTGGAAGGTGTTTAGTTTGTTGGCACTCATGGCATCGATGGTCCGCTTAATGGAGGTAATGCTGAAGAAGTTCCTTGAGGTATCCAGCAGGAGACCTCGGTACTTGAAGACCGGTGAGTCGAAGATGGAAGCTGAGGCCACTACCATGAGGGTATCACAGATCTCATGGTAGTCCACCAGCTGAAGAATGGTCTCCAGACCATGGCGGGCCCCAAAGAAGTTCTGGGCACTGATAGTGGCCGTGGTCACCTGCCCTACAGTGACTAGCTGCAGCTGGTACGACTCATCCGTCTGCAAGGTCAGATAGGACTCTAGTCCCTGGATCTTGATGACCACTTGGAGGGTATGTGTGGCACTGGATGGCTCCCAGGGAACGCTCCAGGGGGCACCGACCTCAGCCACGTAATTCGGATGGTATTTCTCTAAATTGTCCTTAAAGAGGTCAAAGGCCTCTTTCATCAGATGCTCCACTTGGTCCGGCACCTTGGAGGTGAGGGCCACGTTCCTGGGCAGGAACTGGACCACTTCAGTGCCAATATTAGCGGTCTGGGGTCGCGGCCACAGCACTCCAAATGGTCCACAGGTTAATTTACACTGGTTGAGGGTGACCAAACCTGTCACACCTGTGTTGAGATGCTTCACACACCTGCCACTGGTACACCTGTACCCCCAGGGTGACGGCATACTGTAGAAGTAGATGTAGATATAGTAGATGTACAAGTAGATGTCATTATTATTATTAACTAGAAGTACCTTTCTACTAAGTGAGAAACTTATTGGGCCAATTAGCATAAGTTACAGCAGTTTACAACCCAAATTACCATCCCTTAAAGAAACAAATCACATATAGAACTGTAAAACACACGAGAAGTGAAACAGCATCATGGATAACTCAAAAACAGACTAAAAACGAACAAAAAATAGTTAGGAACAATTGAAAAAAAAACCTGTCGAAAAACAAGAGGTTGAATATAATGTTGAGCTGAGAGGCCCTTAAATACTGCACAACTTACTGCCATGACCGGTCATCACTAATATAATGGTGAGCTGAGAGACCCTTAAATACTGCACCACTTACCGCCATAATCGGTCATCACTCTAATAGTGGTGCAGTATTTAAGTGGTGCAGTATTTAAAGGTCTCTCAGCTCACCATGGTGAGCTGACCCTTAAATACTGCACCACTTACTGCCATGACCGGTCATCACTTTAATATAATGGTGAGCTGAGAGACCCTTAAATGCTGCACCACTTACTGCCATGACCGGTCATCACTCTAATAAAATGGTGAGCTGAGAGACCCTTATATACTGCACCACTTACTGCCATGGCTGGTCATCACTTTAATATAATGGTGAGCTGAGAGACCCTTAAATACTGCACCACTTACTGCCATGACCGGTCCTCACTTTAATATAATGGTGAGCTGAGAGACCCTTAAATACTGCAACACTTACTGCCATGACCGGTCATCACTCTAATAAAATGGTGAGCTGAGAGACCCTTATATACTGTACCACTTACTGCCATGACCGGTCATCACTTTAATATAATGGTGAGCTGAGAGACCCTTAAATACTGCACCACTTACTGCCATGGCTGGTCATCACTTTAATATAATGGTGAGCTGAGAGACCCTTAAATACTGCACCACTTACTGCCATGACCGGTCATCACTCTAATAAAATGGTGAGCTGAGAGACCCTTAAATACTGCACCACTTACTGCCATGACCGGTCATCACTCTAATAAAATGGTGAGCTGAGAGACCCTTAAATACTGCACCACTTACTGCCATGACCGGTCATCACTTTAATATAATGGTGAGCTGAGAGACCCTTAAATACTGCACCACTTACTGCCATGACCGGTCACCACTTTAATATAATGGTGAGCTGAGAGACCCTTAAATACTGCACCACTTACTGCCATGACCGGTCATCACTCTAATAAAATGGTGAGCTGAGAGACCCTTAAATACTGCACCACGTACTGCCATGACCGGTCATCACTCTAATAAAATGGTGAGCTGAGAGACCCTTAAATACTGCACCATTTACTGCCATGACTGGTCATCACTCTAATAAAATGGTGAGCTGAGAGACCCTTAAATACTGCACCACTTACTGCCATGACCGGTCATCACTCTAATAAAATGGTGAGCTGAGAGACCGTTAAATACTGCACCACTTACTGCCATGACCGGTCATCACTTTAATATAATGGTGAGCTGAGAGACCCTTAAATACTGCACCACTTACTGCCATGACCGGTCACCACTTTAATATAATGGTGAGCTGGGTCATCACTCTAATATAATGGTGAACTGAGGAGACCCTTAAATACTGCACCACTTACTGCCATGACCGGTCATCACTCTAATATAATGGTGAACTGAGGAGACTCTTAAATACTGCACCACTTACTGCCATGACCGGTCATCACTCTAATATAATGGTGAGCTGAGGAGACCCTTAAATACTGCACCACTTACTGCCATGACCGGTCATCACTCTAATATAAGATAAGAGATAAGATAAGATTTCGTTCGGAATTTTAACCCCGGAGGGATAGCCACCCAGGATAACCCAAGAAAGTCAGTGCGTCATCGAGGACTGTCTGTCTGTGAGGGATAGCCACCCAGGATAACCCAAGAAAGTCAGTGCGTCATCGAGGACTGTCTATCTGTGGAAGGAGAATAAAATATTCAAACAGCTCCGGGGAGAGCCTTGAGTTTTCCCTGAGGTGCGTTTATTGTCTTCTCTGAGCAGTACGTTTCAGTGTTCGAAGTTTAAATTCATTGTAATAAGTATGGTTATTATAGGAGGTATGATTGTTATGGAAGTTGGTTGGGTTAAGAGTGCCAGGAGGTTTTTGGGGCGGCTCTAAGTAGTTCTGAATACTGCTCACAAGGTCATTGTTAATGTTCCTCTGTTGAGACCTTTAACAATGACCTTGTGAGCAGTATTCAGAACTACTTAGAGCCGCCCCAAAAACCTCCTGGAACTCTTAACCCAACCAACTTCCATAACAATCATACCTCCTATAATAACCAAACTTATTACAATGATCTTAAACTTCGAACACTGAAACGTACTGCTCGCAGACTAGGCCTAGCCTATAGAAAACATCGTACCCCTGGAATGCTGAAGCTCTTTCAAACTGCCCTTGCTGCTGCCAGAGAGCGTATGACAGAGCTGCGGCAAACTGACTGGGAAAAATTTGTCAATGGTCTCAATGCTCACACCCCACTTAGCCGAGCATGGAGGGACATAAATAGAATTAAGGGTAACAGGACTGATCAGATTGCGCACCCTCATCCCTTACATAGGGCGAATGAGCTAGTCAGTGCTTGGGCTGTTACATCAAGCTATGAAAATCTTCCCAGTACCACACAGGCGAAATTAAATGACAAATATGATGCTAGGGAGAGACTTGTTTGTTTTATGCTCAGCAAGGAAGATGACTGTAACATTCCTTTCACTGACTTTGAACTTGATGCAGCACTAACTAAGGGCAACTCCACGTCGCCTGGTGAGGATGGTATTACCTACAATATACTAAGATTGCTGTGTCGAGTACCAGGCAATCCTTTACTCGAATTATACAACATGAGCTATGTAACTGGGGAGCTCCCTAAATCTTGGACCAACAGTCTCATCATTCCCATTCCTAAGCCCAATCAACAAAATTCATTTCGCCCAATATCTCTTACTAGCTGCTTATGTAAAACATTTGAGAGGATGATTCTGAATCGTCTCATGTACAGAATCAAAAATTTTTTGTCCCCCCGATTGCATGGTTTCATGCATGGAAGGAGTGTGCACCATTGCATAGCTACCTTTCTCACTCTGCACACTGACAGCTCGTACACTACCTTCCTTGACCTTAAATCTGCTTTTGATGTTGCCAACAGACATGTAATCATTAGTGAACTTGCCAGAATGGATGTTGGAGGATGGCTTCTCCGCTGGATTAAGGGCTACCTGTCCAACAGAAAGTCTTCTGTGTTGTTCCAGGGGCATAGAAGTATAACTAAAGACTTTGAATTAGGAACCCCACAGGGAGGTGTGCTCAGTCCCACTCTATTCAATATTCTAATTAATGCCTTACTTAATGCTATGCCTAGTTAGCCCCATCATTATATGATCAGTTTTGCTGATGATATAATGATTCACACCACCGGATTCTCCAACACCCAAAACATCCTTAACCATGTACTAGCCTCGTGTCAGGACCTAGGGTTGATAATCTCTACTGATAAAACAAAAATACTCAATAGGCGTCCTCCTCGACAGGGAGGCACTGTTCGCCAGATCCAGTTGCATGATGGGTCTCTTGTAGAATATGTAAACAGATACAGGTATCTAGGCTTTGAGGTCCCACTACTTGGACCTGTTGTAACGAGACTTTGTCGTCAATACAAAGAAAGGCTGAGAGCACTTAGAGTTGTGGCAGGGTTTCACCCCAGGTATGGTGCTAATGTTAAAATTGTGAAAATGATGTATCTTGCTTATATTAGATCATTGGTTGATTATGCTGCCCCACTACTTGCTCTTGTGTCTGACTGGAAGCTTGGAGGGCTGGAAAAACTGCAGAACGAAGCAATGAGGATCATTTTAGGATGCCCTCGTACTGCCAAAATTTTAAATATGCAGAAAGAACTTGATATTCCAAGCATCAGAGATCGTGTTACTGAAAGAAATATCCTAATTGGGGTTAATATGCTCAGGCAAGCCCATTCAAACCCCTGCACAGAAGCCCTCCAAACTTTCCTCAGCACTGGTGAACATCCCTCCAGATGGATCGAAAAAACTGGAACCGACCTCCGCATGAATCAGATACATGATCTGTGGCAAGTAAGGCAACAGCGGCACTTCTCCGCTCCATGGAATATTACCCCATTCCAAACTACCATCCCTCCATTTCCCCCCAAACTACTTCTTAAATCACAACCAAAGCTTCGCCTTGAAGCCAAACATGATGCCTTAAGCTGTATTGATAATTTAGCCAAACAGCACACTCTCTCACAAATTATTTACGTTGATGGTTCTGTTCACCAATACACTGGTGCAGTTGGTAGTGCTGCTGTTGTCATACAGAGTGATGGCTCTCTTAAAGAAATTGGAGCACGCATCAATAACTGGGCCTCTACCCTTCAGACAGAACTGTTTGCCATACTCCTTGCACTCAAATGCGTCCATGTATCTAAGGTTGACTCTCTAATTGTAACTGATTCTCTGTCATCCATAAATGCTCTCAACTCATCAAGTATAACTTGTAGCATGCTTGTGTCAGAAGCCAGGCACAGGTATGGTAGGATTGTGGATAGTAGAGTCAGAGTGCACATGCTGTGGATTCCATCTCACATTGCATGATAGAACTGATAAATTGGCTAAGTTTTATGCTTTCAAAGAGGGGATAGATTACAATCTTGGCTTGTCAGTTAGCAGTTTGAGAACAATAATACGAAAAGAACTAGAACTGAATTTTATTGACTTAAGACTCAGGGAGATTGACACCAGTCAGTCCATCTATCATCATTCTATCATGCAGGAGGAGCCAAATGTCTATGGTGCATCCAACAAATAATAATAATAATAATAATAATAATAATAATTTTTATTTCAATGCATGTTACAAGTGTACAATGTTATTGGTAGTTACAATTATAAAACTGTAATGCAAGGAGAGCCACTGGCATGCCATGGCATTAGGGGCAGTTTATTCTAGAGACTTATTCACTAAGTACTTAATGCTAAAGAAATTGATTGAGTTTATTCTAGTTCTGTATTATTTAAATTATTAAATGGTTATACATACTATTAAAAGACAATACAAGAGAAATTGGTTGAGTTTAATCTAGTTGTAGAATTTATTTCAAATTACAGTATGTTGATGCTATACTAGTATAATAACAATACTAGAAATAGTTTTTAGAGTTTCTTCTAGATATATATTTTATTTCAAATTAAGAAAATGATGATACTATAAGATTTTAAATGACAATATGATGATATGAAATTGCAACAAGTGTTAAGGAGGATGAACATATCAAATTGAGATCATCTTAAGTAAAATAATATTGGGTTTGGAAGTTTGTTACAGTATGAGTATTTAGTATAGGGTGAGTAGGTGATTTTTGAGAAGAGTCTTGAATTGATTTTCCGACAAGGTTAACTTGATATTTACTGGTAATGAATTCCAGATTCTGGGGCCCTTTATGTGCATAGAATTTTTACATTGGTTAGTATGGACTCGGGGTATGTCAAATAGTGATCTGTGTCTTGTGTCATGTTCGTGGGACCTATTAAAGTTGTTGAGGAGAATTCTGAGCGCAGGGTTGATATTAGCATGTAGAGTTTTATGTATGTAGAAGGCACATGAATAGGTATGAATATTTTTTATGGTGAGTAGTTTTAAGGTTCTGAATATAGGTGGAGTATGCTGTCTAGAGTGGGAATTTGTTATCATCCTGACTGCAGCCTTTTGCTGGGTTATGAGTGGTCTAAGGTGATTTAATGTTGTTGAGCCCCATGCACAGATTCCATAGGTGAGATAAGGGTAGATAAGAGAATGATATAGTGCAATGAGAGCTGGTTGAGGCACATAATAACGTATCTTAGATAATATACCTACTGTCCTTGAGATTTTCTTGGAAATTTGTTGTATGTGTGTTTGGAATTTAAGACTACTGTCAAGGTGGATTCCTAGGAATTTTCCCTCTGTGAGCCTTGTGATGGGTGAACCATTTAGTGTTATGTTAAGTGGAACATTTGTAGCTTTGTTTCCAAACTGTATGAAGTAGGTCTTGTCCGTATTGAGAGTAAGCTTATTTGTCATCATCCATGTTGATATTTTCTGTAATTCGGCATTAACTGTGTTGGCTAGTACGACTGGATTTGGGTGAGAGAAGACATATGTTGTGTCATCTGCAAATAAAATGGGTTTGAGTAGTTGTGATGCATTCGGTAGGTCATTTATGTAAATGAGGAATAGGAGTGGCCCCAGGACACTACCTTGAGGGACACCGACTGTAATTTGTTGTGTGGAAGAGTTCTCTCCATTTGTGTTCACGTACTGACTTCTGTTGCTAAGGTACGACTTTAGGTAGTTGAGGGGTGCCCCTAATACCATAGTGCGCTAATTTTGTGAGCAAT
>WNWK01038534.1:12500-17891 GCA_009830355.1 Cherax destructor | reverse complement strand
GCACCAATAACTCATTGCAGTTGTGACCGGGTGTGAACTAGTGAATTGCTCATTACTTTATAATTTGTTCATGATTGTAACCATGTATAAACGTAAGTAAATTTACTTGCTTACATGATTCATTACCTTTGTAACTTGTGAGTTCATTACCTTTGTGACTTGCTCAGCTATCAAAACTTTGGGGCCCAGTCCCTGGACCCATTATGTACCTCTGTAATATTTTGACTACCGCCCACAGGATGGGTATGTGGTGCACAATAAAGATATTAAACTAACTAACTCATAACTAAGGTAGACAATGGGATCAAGCTAAACTTCCAGTTAGGCTTGGAGGACTTGTGTGCAGAAGGCATCGCTGATGCCATTACAGCGTCCGTCTTCGTGTGGAGTCTAATGAATTAGTTGGGAGATTCTCCCATAGTGCTTCAAACACACCGGGTTAATGATCCATAGTTCTTTGAAGGAGCCAGACAGTGGGCTCCCCTAATAAGCTTCCCATGCATATCAGCTCCAACTAAGAGCCACAAAGTCACTACTAATAGGTTCATAGTAGAGAAATGGCGTCAGCAATGGTCGAGTCCGTCAGGGATGGGCCGATTACTCCTCGAGAGAGCAAGACCTCTTTTTGCAAGAATATTCTATTGACTGTTCCTAATCACATTCTAGGCACCTGCCTCAACCCTCTGATTATTCATGCTGGTTTAGCACTTTCTTTACTACTCCTAACCTGAACTAACACAAGTGTAACTACAGCCGTTCATTGTCAAACCAATTTGAACATCAGGGTCTTATTTGCTGTAGATCAGAGGGAAAGATCACAAGCTTGAAGAAGAATGTTAACACAATCGTTATAAGAAGTCTTACCAAAGACTGATGCCCAGTAATAAGGGAACCCCAGTTATGCAGATTTAATGGCAGGCAGAATGGAGTTGCTACCATCATACCCTGGACAGATGGCAGGCAGAATGGAGTTGCTACCATCATAGCCTGGACAGATGGCAGGCAGAATGGAGATGCTACCATCATACCCTGGACAGATGGCAGGCAGAATGGAGTTGCTACCATCATACCCTGGACAGATGGCAGGCAGAATGGAGTTGCTACCATCATAGCCTGGACAGATGGCAGGCAGAATGTAGATGCTACCATCATACCCTGGACAGATGGCAGGCAGAATTGAGTTGCTACCATCATACCTTGGACAGATGGCAGGCAGAATGGAGTTGCTACCATCATAGCCTGGACAGATGGCAGGCAGAATGGAGTTGCTACCATCATACCCTGGACAGATGGCAGGCAGAATTGAGTTGCTACCATCATACCCTGGACAGATGGCAGGCAGAATGGAGTTGCTACCATCATACCCTGGACAGATGGCAGGCAGAATGGAGATGCTACCATCATACCCTGGACAGATGGCAGGCAGAATGGAGATGCTACCATCATACCTTGGACAGATGGCAGGCAAAATGGAGTTACTACCATCATACCCTGGACAGATGGCAGGCAGAATGGAGTTGCTACCATCATACCCTGGACAGATGGCAGGCAGAATGGAGATGCTACCATCATACCTTGGACAGATGGCAGGCAAATGGAGTTACTACCATCATACCCTGGACAGATGGCAGGCAGAATGGAGTTGCTACCATCATACCCTGGACAGATGGCAGGCAGAATAGAGATGCTACCATCATACCCTGGACAGATGGCAGGCAGAATGGAGTTGTTACCATCATACCCTGGACAGATGGCAGGCAGAATGTAGATGCTACCATCATACCCTGGACAGATGGCAGGCAGAATGGAGATGCTACCATCATACCCTGGACAGATGGCAGGCAGAATGGAGATGCTACCATCATACCCTGGACAGATGGCAGGCAGAATGGAGTTGCTACCATCATACCCTGGAGATGGCAGGCAAATGGAGTTGCTACCATCATACCCTGGACAGATGCAGGCAGAATGGAGATGCTACCATCATACCCTGGACAGATAACAGGCAGAATGGAGATGCTACCATCATACCCTGGACAGATGGCAGGCAGAATGGAGATGCTACCATCATACCCAGGACAGATGGCAGGCAGAATGGAGTTGCTACCATCATACCCTGGAGAGATGGCAGGCAGAATGGAGTTGCTACCATCATACCCTGGACAGATAACAGGCAGAATGGAGATGCTACCATCATACCCTGGACAGATAACAGGCAGAATGGAGATGCTACCATCATACCCTGGACAGATGGCAGGCAGAATGGAGATGCTACCATCATACCCAGGACAGATGGCAGGCAGAATGGAGTTGCTACCATCATACCCTGGAGAGATGGCAGGCAGAATGGAGTTGCTACCATCATACCCTGGACAGATGGCAGGCAGAATGTAGATGCTACCATCATACCCTGGACAGATGGCAGGCAGAAAATTTTAAAGATAGTTAAAAAAAAACAGTGCAAGAATTTATCCCAATAACAAAATCAAAGTAGAGAAGAAATGAGAAAACAATGAAAAAAAATAATATTTTCATTCATTGTGAGAGTATTTTGATTCACTCTCGTATTGATCTTTCAAAATATTTACAAACCCAGATTCTTGGCACTGACCACAAGCAGCTGTGGATGGCAATTTCTCTACAGCTGCATCGCATGTTTTCACATTTCTTTGTACACTTACAGCGGAGGACCTTCCGCACGGAACCTGAAGCTGGAGGCAAATCACTTAATTTAGGAAAATACTCAGTTTCTCATCAACAATCCCCAAGAGCAAACATGTGTTGTGTGCTTACTGGAGTACTTCTCTGCTGGAACAGTGGGTGGTAGTCTCTGCTGGAACAGTGGGTGGTAGTCGCTCTGCTGGAACAGTGGGTGGTAGTCTCTCAGCTGGAACAGTGGGTGGTAGTCTCTCTGCTGGAACAGTGGGTGGTAGTCTCTCTGCTGGAACAGTGGGTGGTAGTCTCTCTGCTGGAACAGTGGGTGGTAGTCTCTCTGCTGGAACAGTGGGTGGTAGTCTCTCAGCTGGAACAGTGGGTGGTAGTCTCTCTGCTGGAACAGTGGGTGGTAGTCTCTCTGCTGGAACAGTGGGTGGTAGTCTCTCTGCTGGAACAGTGGGTGGTAGTCTCTCAGCTGGAACAGTGGGTGGTAGTCTCTCTGCTGGAACAGTGGGTGGTAGTCTCTCTGCTGGAACAGTGGGTGGTAGTCTCTCTGCTGGAACAGTGGGTGGTAGTCTCTCAGCTGGAACAGTGGTGGTAGCTCTCTGCTGGAACAGTGGGTGGTAGTCTCTCTGCTGGAACAGTGGGTGGTAGTCTCTCTGCTGGAACAGTGGGTGGTAGTCTCTCTGCTGGAACAGTGGGTGGTAGTTTCTCTGCTGGAATAGTGGGTGGTAGTCGCTCTGCTGGAACAGTGGGTGGTAGTCGCTCTGCTGGAACAGTGGGTGGTAGTTTCTCTGCTGGTACAGTGGGTGGTAGTCGCTCTGCTGGAACAGTGGGTGGTAGTCGCTCTGCTGGAACAGTGGGTGGTAGTCGCTCTGCTGGAACAGTGGGTGGTAGTTTCTCTGCTGGAATAGTGGGTGGTAGTCGCTCTGCTGGAACAGTGGGTGGTAGTCGCTCTGCTGGAACAGTGGGTGGTATTCGCTCTGCTGGAACAGTGGGTGGTAGTCGCTCTGCTGGAACAGTGGGTGGTAGTTTCTCTGCTGGAATAGTGGGTGGTAGTCGCTCTGCTGGAACAGTTAGTGGTAGTCGCTCTGCTGGAACAGTGGGTGGTAGTTGCTCTGCTGGAACAGTGGGTGGTAGTTGCTCTACTGGAACAGTGGGTGGTAGTCGCTCTGCTGGAACAGTGGGTGGTAGTCGCTCTGCTGGAACAGTGGGTGGTAGTCGCTCTGCTGGAACACTGGGTGGTAGTCGCTCTGCTGGAACAGTGGGTGGTAGTCGCTCTGCTGGAACAATGGGTATTAGTTGCTCTGCTGGAACAGTGGGTGGTAGTCGCTCTGCTGGAACAGTGGGTGGTAGTCGCTCTGCTGGAACAGTGGGTGGTAGTCGCTCTGCTGGAACAGTGGGTGGTAGTCGTTCTTCTGGAACAGTGGGTGGTAGTCGCTCTGCTTTAACGAAACACTTGTAGGAGACCAATTTTTTCTTGAAGATGCGATAACGCTGCTTTTCTGGTTTCGTTTTTTTTCTGCATCAGTGGCGCAGCATCATTACTTCTCTCCCAGCATCTTCACTTTCATCTTAAGTTTTATTCTCACAGAGAGAAACCTCAGCTTCTACTTGTAGACCGTTAGTTTATTTTTGTCACTGCTGTGCTCTTGCCAGTTCTATGTAAGTGTTGTCACTTAAGTGTTGTCACCTAAAATATTTCGAGTATAATGAACATCATAAAGTGTAGATGGTGATTTATGGCGTTGAACATCGCTTACGAAGTGCAATGAGAAATCAGAGCGGCAGCATAGTTCAACAGCACAACCTCCAGTGGTCTTGAGTGAACACAACGTCTTCCTAATTATTCTTCGCATATGCAGAATCGCTGAAGTGATCAATCAGGTGTTTTTCATATACCTTGGAGCATTAGCATTATTACCAGTTCCTTATAGGGAGCTTCCTATTAGCAAAGTCAGATCAGTAACTGTTCATCCTCGTGTTGTTCATCATAACATTATACTTTAGTCAATGATTCCTTGACCTTCTCATCTTCAGGTGGACCAACCTTCACTTTATGTAGGTCAGTTTCTCTCGTGTATTGGTCTGAAATGTCTTGACCTACATATAAAATCTTACTACGACAATGAAGGTAAATACTTCAGTCCTCCTCGTAATCCATGGATCACTTATCGCTGCTTTTCTCACAGATTTCACGTCTTGTTTTCGGAAATGTGTTAGTCCTGACGGCAATGAATGCTGACCAATAACAGTGTTTGTTGCTAAAATTCCACATAATTTCCATAAAAGCAAAATAATGTGTTCGCTTATTAAAAGAACCAAAATTCGATTGATTGACATGTTGTGCACATTGAGCTTTCAATTTTTATGACCGGCTTTTTTTTAAATATCTTAATGTAATTTGTGTCCGTAAAACGTTGTAGTTTATCAGCAACGTAAACAGTAACAATTACACCTGGTAGTTTTGCTAGCATTGTTTATTCCACCGGTATCTTCCCCTCGGACTAACATCACTCCCCATCTTACACAGAGTACATATGTCTTCACAAACTTCTATAGTTCATTATCATCCACAACATCAGTCACCTGAAGTTTTCTCCCAGCCCCAGTGATTGATATTTTGAAAGCCTGAAAAAAAAAAAATGAAAAACAAATTACAAAAAACAAACGAAAACAGCATCTTTAACACATATAAAAAATCAGGTTTATAATAAAATAAATTTCATTACTTTG
>WNWK01038534.1:0-10000 GCA_009830355.1 Cherax destructor | reverse complement strand
AAACTCGTCTTAAAACAATGTATGGTTCCTGCCTCCACTTCGTCACTTTCTAGGCTATTCTACTTCCTGACAACTCTATGACTGAAGAAATACTTCCTAACATCCCTTTGACTCGTCGAGTCTTCAACTTCCCACTGTGACCCCTTGTTTATGTGTCCCATCTCTGGAACATCCTATCTTTGTCCACCTTGTCAATTCCTCGCAGTATTTTAAATGTCATTATCATGTCTCCCCTAACCCTCCTGTCCTCTAGTGTCGTTAGGCCAATTTCCCTTAACCTTTCTTCGTAGGACACTCCCCTTAGCTCTGGGACTAGTCTTGTTGCAAACCTTTGCACTTTCTCTAATTTCTTGACGTGCTTGACCAAGTGTGGGTTCCAAACTGGTGGTGCATACTTCAGTATAGGCCTGACGTACATACCTTTGTTATAACTTTGAAGAGTTTCGAGAGTTTCTATACTATCTGAGCCCGGCCATGGGCTAGGCTCGTCTGGTGCTCGCCTGGTCCACCAGGCTGTTGCTGCTGGAGGCCCGCTGCCCCACATATCCATCACAGCCTGGTTGATCTGGAACCTGGTGAAGATACTTGTCCAGTTTCCTCTTGAAGGCTTCTACACTTGTTCCAGCAGTGTTTCTTATTTCTTCTGGTAAGATGTTGAATAGTCTGGGACCCAGGATGTTGATACAGTGTTCCGGTGTACAGTCTTGAACGATTCCTTACTGAGGTATCGGAGCGCTATTCTTAGGCTTCCCAGACGCCCGTATGCTGCAGCAGTTATCTGGTTGATGTGTGCCTCAGAAGATGTGTTCGGTATTATACTCACCCCAAGATCTTTTTCCTTGAGTGTGGTTTGCAGTCTTTGGCCACCTAGACTATACTCTGTCTGCGGTCTTCTTTCTCCTTCCTCGATCTTCATGACTTTGCATTTGGCAGGGTTAAATACAAGGACCCAGTTGCTGGACCAGACTTGTAGCCTGTAGCCAGTCACTTTATTTGCTTAATTGTATTATTATATTCAAACAACTACCTCATTGTGTATGTGACTTACCTTATATTTCCTTTATAAGCAACTACCTAATAAGTGCAATTATTTACTTATATTTTATAAATACCTTTTACCATTAGCCAATTTCAGTCACTTTATTTACTTAAAATTTGATCAAAACTACTATTAATATTAGTCAAAAATATTTTTACTATTAGTTCAATAGCTCTTTGCATTCATTGACCTCTTATTGCCTTTCATAAACTAAAAGTTTCAACCAGTGCAATATTGAATCAATTTTTTTTTTTCCATATCAATTTAATACTAGTCATATAAGTTATTCTAACCATTCATTAGCCAGTTCAATTAGTATATCATTAACATTATTCAAATATCCTATATCACTGTGAAAAATTCCTGTAAACACTTGCTCATAATTGTATTAATCCATTAGTAAGTAAGACTTTAATCTAGTACCATATTATTAAGTTTAGCATAATCCATTGTTCTCAAGTCTAGTTATAGAATCACACTAAATCTTATGATTACAGGCATTGATCCTGATATCAACCTATTATTAAATGACTTACATGATTCCAACAGCAACTGTAACTATTACACAGCAGATCAAGCAAAGACATTACTCAGAGCCAACAATAACATAACTATCTTCAATTACAATGTTAGATCTTTGAGCAAACATTATGATGACCTCACAGCACTACTCCAATCCCTACAGACCAATATGTCAATCATCACACTCACTGAGACCTGGCTAAAGCCTGGTACTACAGATGTCTATGCCATCCCAGGTTACACAGCCATTCACAACTGTAGGACAGACCAGCGAGGTGGTGGAACAGCAATATATTATACAGATCAACTTGAATGTATCAAAAACTCTTGCACAAGGGATGAACATGGAGAATATATTATAGCTAAATTTAAATCAAAAGACCTGCAAAAACCCCTCACAGTGATAAACATCTACAGATTACCACAGTCAAACATCCACCACTTTAGTGAAAAACTAGGAAACCTGATAATCGATTCACGCCTGAACAAAGATCATTTGCTGCTCACAGGAGATTTCAACATAAATCTCCTACGTGACCAAGACCCACAGGTAACTGAATTCACAAACACTATGAGCAACTGCTTGTTACTACCAACAATATCAAAACCTACAAGAATCTCTGAGAATAGTACCTCGTTATTAGACCACATCTCTACTAACACTATATCCAATCTAAAATCAGGCATAATCACAGATAACACCACAGACCACTACCCTACCTTTCTCATAACTAACCTAGGCATTTTGCCCCAAGAAATTGCAAAAGTTACCTTCAGACTACATAATGAGTCAGCTGTTAATAATTTTATATCAGCTATGACGAACATTGACTAGCTTAATGAATTAGAATCATACTCAGATAGAAATGAATGCATCAAGAACTTTCTTAAAAAAACACACAACCTCTATAACAGACATTGCCCTAATAAAAACTAAACAGATCACAGCTAAGAGACTTAACAATCCCTGGCTAACACCAAGCATCCTTAAATCCATAAACAAGAGGCACCAATATGAAAAACAATACAGAAAAGGTCTAATAACCAGAGAACAATCCAAACGCTACTCATCAATCCTTACTAGCCTGATAAGAAGGTCCAAAAAAAATTGTATTATGAGAACAGACTCCAGACCGTATAAGGTGATATGAAAAACCCTATCTGCAATTCTAGGAAATAAAAAGATATCCACGAACAATACCATCAAATTATCAAAAACAGACGAACCCCTACTCTCACCAACTGAGACAGCAAACAGACTTAATGTTTTCTTCTCCACCATAGGAAAGAATCTAGCGAGTAAAATCCCAAGCTCGAACACTCGTCCAACAGACTACCTCACCAACACCTACCCAGATACACTATTCCTAGCTCCTACCAACTCAATTGAAGTCTCGCTGATAATCAACACCCTTAAAAACAAAGCAGGAGACATAAACAGCTTACCACCCTTTATGTACAAAAAAGCTTCACACGTACTGTCACCAATTATAGCAGCATTATTCAATAAATCAATTGTATCTTCTACCTTCACATCAATTCTCAAAATAGCAAGGGTCACCCCGATCCACAAAGGAGGTGACCAAACCGACTTGAATAATTATAGACCAATCTCAAATTTACCACTGCTTTCTAAAATCTTCGAAAAATTCATTCATAGACAGATCTATTCCTACCTCGTCTCACACAATGTACTCAACCCCTGTCAATTTGGATTCAGGACTAACAAGATCACAAACGATGCTATAACACACATGTTAGAGTTAATATACACAGCACTTGAGAAGAAAGAAGTCCCACTGGGAATCTTCATAGACCTACGCAAAGCATTTGATACAGTCGACCATGATTTATTGCTCACAAAATTAGTGCACTATGGTATTAGGGGGCACCCACTCAACTACCTAAAGTCGTACCTTAGCAACAGAAGCCAGTACGTGTATACAAATGGAGAGAACTCTTCCACACAACAAATTACAGTCGGAGTCCCTCAAGGAAGTGTCCTGGGGCCACTCCTATTTCTCATTTACATAAACGACCTACCGAATGCATCACAACTACTCAAACCCATATTATTTGCAGATGACACAACATATGTCTTCTCTCACCCAAACCCAGTCATACTAGCCAACACTGTTAATGCCGAATTACAGAAAATATCAACATGGATGAAGACAAATAAGCTTACTCTCAATACTGACAAAACCTACTTCATTCAGTTTGGAAACAAAGCCACAAATGCTCCACTTAACATAACGCTCAATGGTTCACCCATCACAAGACTCACAGAGAGAAAATTCCTAGGAATCCACCTTGACAGTAGTCTTAAATTCCAAACACACATACACAAATTTCCAAGAAAATCTCAAAGACAGTAGGTACATTATCAAAGATACGCTATTATGTGCCACAACCAGCTCTCATTGCACTATATCATTCTCTTATCTACCCTTATCTCACCTATGGAATCTGTGCATGGGGCTCAGCAACATTAAATCACCTTAGACCACTCATAACCCAGCAAAAGGCTGCAGTCAGGATGATAACAAATTCCCACTCTTGACATCATACTCCACCTATATTCAAAACTTTAAAACTACTCACCGTAAAAGATATTCATACCTATTCATGTGCCTTCTACATACATAAAACTCTACATGCTAATATCAACCCTCCTCTCAAAATTCTCCTCAACAACTTTAATAGGTCCCACGACCATGACACAAGACACAGATCACTATTTGACATACCCCGAGTCCATACTAACCAATGTAAAAATTCTATGCACATAAAGGGCCCCAGAATCTGGAATTCATTACCAGTAAATATTAAGTTAACCTTGTCGGAAAATCAATTCAAGACTCTTCTCAAAAATCACCTACTCACCCTATACTAAATACTCATACTGTAACAAACTTTCAAACCCAATGTTATTTTACTTAACATAATCTCAATTTTATATGTCATCCTCCTCAACACTTGTTGCAATTTCAATTTCATATCATATTGTCATTTGAAATAAAATATATATCTAGAAGAAACTCAATAAATTTCTCTAGTATTGTTATTATACTAGTATAGCATCAACATATTGTAACTTGAAATAAAATATATAACTAGAATAAACTCAATCAATTTCTCTAGTATTTAGTACTTAGTGAATAAGTCTTTAGAATAAGCTGCCCCTAATGCCATGGCATGCCAGTGGCTCTCCTTGCATTACAGTTTTATAATTGTAACTACCAATAACTATGTATACTTGTAACATGCAATGAAATAAAAATATTATTATTATATATTATTATAAATCTCTTAGTAGTCCTGCCTGATCCTCGACTGATTTAATTCTCTTTATTTACTTCACATCGTCTACATACAGGGACACTTATGAGTCTATCCCTTCCGTCATGTCATTCACATATACCAAAAACAGCACAGGTTCTAGGACTGACCCCAGTGGAACCCCACTCGTCACAGGCGCCCACTCTGACACCTCGTCACGTACCATGACTCGTTGTTGCCTCCCTGTCAGATATTCTCTGATCCATTGCAGTGCCCTTCCTGTTACGTGTGCCTGATCCTCTAGCTTTTGCATTAACCTCTTGTGAGGAACTGTGTCGAAGGCCTTCTTGCAGTCCAAGAAAATGCAGTCAACCCACCCCTCTCTCTCGTGTCTTACTTCTGTTACCTTGTCATAAAACTCCAGTAGGTTTGTGACACAGGATTTGCCTTCCCTGAAGCCATGCTGGTTGTCGTTTATAAACTTGTTCCGTTCCAGGTGTTCCACCACTCTCCTGATAATCTTCTCCATGACTTTGCATATTATACACGTTAGTGACACTGGTCTGTGTGTGTGTGTGTGTACTCAAAAAGTGAGGTTGTAGGGGTCGAGTCACAGCTCCTGGACCCGAGTGTGTGTGTGTGTGTGTACTCACCTATAAATAACAAAAAAGGCACAATACCGTGACTGGAACAATACACACACAACCCGCACATATAAAAGAGAGGAGCTTACGACGACGTTTCGGCCCGACTTGGACCATTTACAAAGTCACACTAACACACAGAGACGGAGGAAGGGGTATATATAGGTAGGCAGACAGGGGAGGGTACAAGAGAGTGGGGAAATAATGGAGTAAGTAGTGGAAGTGGTAGTAGTAGTAATAGTAGTAGTGGAGACAGTCATATACAAGAAAGGGAGCACTGCAATGAGGCTAACGGCCCGCAAGGGTGGGACGAGAACACAGAGGGAGGAAAGGCGAATAAAATGAAGGACAAATACAAGACAAAAGAAAAGAAAGAAAGGAAAACCCATAGGAGAAAAAAGGAGAAGGGGGAAGAGATGAAAGGGGAAGGAATCAGGTTAAGTCACGGGTGTTCTGAAGTTTAGAGCATTTAACAATGTAATGAGAGAGGAAAGCATCTACAGAGACAAAGCCAGGGCTAAGATTCATACAGGGAAAGTTGTGTATAAGGGAGGATTCAACCAGACGGCGACTATGAAAGTTGGACGTAGGGTAGACAGTTTTAGCAGAAGACCAATCAATAGGATGACTGTGATCTCTCTCCCTGTTCCATGAGCTTTATCAAACCTCTTCTTAAAACTATGTATGGTTCCTGCCTCCACTACGTCGCTTTCTAGGCTATTCCACTTCCTGACAACTCTATGACTGAAGAAATACTTCCTAACATCCCTTTGACTCATAGGAGTCTTCAACTTCCAATTGTGACCCCTTGTTTCTGTGTCCCCTCTCTGGAACATCTTGTCTCTGTCCACCTTATCTATTCCTCGCAGTATTTTATATGTCGTTATCATGTCTTCCCTAACCCTCCTGTCCTCTAGTGTCGCCAGGCCAATTTCCTTAACCTTTCTTCGTAGGACAATCCCCTTAGCTCTGGGACTAGTCTTGTTGCAAACCTTTGCACTTTCTCTAATTTCTTGACGTGCTTGACCAGGTGTGGGTTCCAAACTGGTGCTGCATACTCCAGTATGGGCCTGACGTATATGGTGTACAAAGTCTTTAATGATTCCTTAGTGAGGTATTGGAACGCTATTCTTAGGTTTGCCAGCCGCCCGTATGCTGCAGCAGTTATCTGATTGATGTGTGCCTCAGGAGATGTGCTCGGTATTATACTCACCCCAAGATCTTTTTCCTTGAGTGAGGTTTGCAGTCTTTGGCCACCTAGATTATACTCTGTCTTCGGTCTTCTTTGCCCTTCCCCGATCTTCATGACTTTACATTTGGCAGGGTTAAATTCAAGGAGCCAGTTACTGGACCAGGCTTGTAGCCTGTCCAGGTCTCTTTGTAGTCCTGCCTGATCCTCGACTGATTTAATTCTTCGCATTAACTTCACATCATCTGCAAACAGGCACACTTCTGAGTCTATCCCTTCCGTTATGTCATGTGTGTGTGTGTGTGTGTGTGTGTGTGACACAGGGAAGCAGTACCAACAGCTGCGAGCTTCCAGGTGTACCAACAGCTGCTAGCTTCCACGTCACACAATCGGCAACGCTAAAAATCAAACTGAAAAGTTTTTAATGACTTTTTTCCAATGAAAACTTTCGCAATAAATGTGAATGTAGCTTATGTATGTGTCATGCAGCCTAGCTGTCGTTCATATAGATGTGTCATGCAGCCTACCTGTCGTTCATATAGATGTGTCATGCAGCCTACCTGTCGTTCATATAGATGTGTCATCAGCCTAGCTGTCGTTCATATAGATGTGTCATGCAGCCTAGCTGTCGTTCAATAGATGTGTCATCCAGCCTACCTGTCGTTCATATAGATGTGTCATCAGCCTAGCTGTCGTTCATATAGTTGTGTCATGCAGCCTACCTGTCGTTCACATAGATGTGTCATGCAGCCTACCTGTCGTTCACATAGATGTGTCATGCAGCCTAGCTGTCGTTCACATAGATGTGTCATGCAGCCTACCTGTCGTTCACATAGATGTGTCATGCAGCCTACCTGTCGTTCATATTCAGATTCAGATTATTTATTTCTCTGTAAAAAATTACAATGTGTGTTTTACATTTAAATGTCAATACAGTAATTATAAAGATGGCCGTTATCATGCATGGCTATGTTAGGCATTTCGGGCAGACTTAATACTAGTTAATCTATATTACAAATTACATATAAATACAAATTTCAAGTGATTAAATAGATTTACAATAGAGAGTAGTTCAGAATATTTAGATTGTAAAATTAGTAATAAGGATGATTTTGTCTTGGCATGTTACATAGTTTCTATTAAAGCTTCAATATTGGAGTATATCAGGCAAACTTAAGACTAGTTTGAGATTTATTAGACAATAACTATATTCGAGATTTTATGTTCACTGTCCTTTGGGTCAATGTTGGTGTAGATGAGGAGGATGTGTGTGTATGTGTGTGTGTGTGTGTACTCACCTAGTTGTACTCACCTAGTTGTACGCACCTAATTGTGGTTGCAGGGGTCGAGACTCAGCTCCTGGCCCCGCCTCTTCGCTGTCCGCTACTGGGTCTCTGCTCTCCCTGCTCAATGAGCTTTATCATACCTTGTCTTAAAACTATGTATGGTTCCTGCCTCCACTATATCTTTCTCTAGACTATTCCACTTCCTGACTACTATGTAGCTGAAGAAATGCTTCCTAACATCCCTTTGACTCATCTGAGTCTTCAGCTTCCAGCTGTGTCCCCTTGTTTCTGTGTTCCCTCTCTGGAACATCCTATCACTGTCTACCTTGTCAATTCCCCGCAGTATTTTGTATGTCGTTATCATGTCTCCTCTGACCCTTCTTTCCTCCAGTGTTGTTAGTCCTATTTCCCTCAACCTTTCTTCTAGGACAGACCCTGAGTTGTGGAACTACACTTGTCGCAAACCTTTGCACTTTCTCTAGTTTCTTTACTGCTTGACCATGTGTGGGTTCCAGACTGGTGCTGCATATTCTAGTATGGGCCTGACGTACACGGTGTACAGTGTCTTGAACGATTCCTTGTTAAGGTAACGGAACGCTAATCTTAGGTTTGCCAGTCGCCCATATGCTGCCGCAGTTATCTGGTTGATGTGTGCCTCCGGAGACGTGCTTGGCGTTATACTCACCCCAAGGTCTTTCTCCTTTGCCGAGGTTTGTAGCCTTTGTCCGCCTAGTCTGTACTCTGTCAGCGGTCTTCTTTGTGTGTGTGTTTGTACTCACCTAGTTGTACTCACCTAGTTGTGGTTGCAGGGTTGAGTCATAGCTCATGGCCCCGCCTCTTCACTGGCCGCTACTGGGTCACTCTCCTCGAGATGAGGCTTTATCATACCTCTGCTTAAAGCTAAGGTATGATAAAGCTCATGGCGCAGGGGTGTGTGTGTGTGTGCATGAATCGGTGGTTTTCATGTGTTTAGGATGTGGAGGTGTGTTAGTGAGATAAGATGTTTTTTGATGATAGTGTTGAAAATGGTTACTGAGTCTGCAGGTCTGGAGTTTTCAGGTAGGGAGTTCCAGGTTTTAGGCCCTTTGATGTACATTGAACGTTTGTATAGATTTTGTCGGACACGGGAAATGTCATAGAGATTTTTGTGTCTGGCATTGTGCCTATGGGTCATGTCACAACTATCATGAAAGCATTTTAGTTCAGGGTAAATATTGGAATTTATGGTTCTGTACATGTAGGTTGCACATAGTAAGTGTGGATGTTCTGAACAGTGAGTAAATTTAGGTCTCTGAAGAGTGGGGGAAGGGGTTGCCTGGGAAGGATTGCGTGATAATTCTTACTGCGGCCTTTTGTTGAGCCTATCTGTCGTTCATATAGATGTGTCATGCAGCCTACCTGTCGTTCATATAGATGTGTCATGCAGCCTACCTGTCGTTCATATAGATGTGTCATGCAGCCTACTTGTCTTTCATATGATGTTGCAGCCTACCTGTCGTTCATATAGATGTTCATGCAGCCACCTGTTGTTCATATATTGTGTCATGCAGCCTACTTGTTTTCATATAGATGTTCTACCCTGTGTTATTAGTGTGTCTGACCTTTGTGTATTTGTGTCATGAGCCCTTTGTCATATAGATGTGTCATCAGCCCCCTGTCGTTCATATAGATGTGTCATGCAGCCTACCCGTTTTTTATATAATGTTCATGCAGCCTACTTGTTCATTAGATGTTCATCAGCCTCCTGTCGTTCATATAGATGTGTCATGCAGCCTATTGTTGTTCATTTAGATGTGTCATGCAGCCTCTTGTCTTTTAATAAATGTTTCATGCAGCCTCCTGTCGTTCATATAAAAAGTTCATCAGCCCCGTTGTGCATTAGATGTTCATGCAGCCACCTGTCTTCATATAATGTGTCATCACCGCCTATTTTCGTTCATATAATGTGTCATGCAGCCTACCTGTCGTTCATATAGTTGTGTCATGCAGCCTACCTGTCATTCTTTTGGACCCATGTCTTATATAAATTTTCAGCACC
>WNWK01038533.1:0-17892 GCA_009830355.1 Cherax destructor | reverse complement strand
CTTCTTTGGGGGGGTTTTACAGCCGCGAGCGTTTGTTTTTTGTAGGGGTGAGGGAAAAAATATTTACTTTTTGAACATTTCTGGTGAGTAGTCTCTGAATTATTAATTTTATCGACTAAAGTACATAATGGCAGGGTGTGACAATAACCCAAACTGGCAAAGACATCTTGTTTGGCACATCTGGTGGGGGGATTTAACCTGAAAAAGTTTTGAACCAGGGGGGCGGTGTGAATCCAAAGTCTTCTTATTTTTTTGGGATGCCCCATAGACATGTCTCCTCCTGCATGATAGAATGATGATAGATGGACTGACTGGTGTCAATTCCCTGAGTCTTAAGTCAATTAAATTCTTTGAAGTTCTTTTCGTATTATTGTTTCAAACTGCAAACTGAAAGCCAAAGTTGAACTACCCCCCTTTTTAAAAGCATAAAATCCCCCTTTATTTCATTGAATCCCCTAAAACCTGTCAAAAAACCCCCAAGGGGCCCAAAATAAAACCCCGCCCCATCGATCCAGGCGTTTTCCCCTTTTTTTTGCCTCCCCCTTCCTCTTCAAATACATCCCCCTTGCTCCTTTCCCCTCCGTCTCAAAAATCCCTAAAAACCACCCACCCATCCCATCCCTTCCCTCCTTTCCAATTTACGCTCAAACCATTTGTCAGTATAGCAACTCATGGCATCTGGGGGGTTCCGCCCACTTATCCCCCAAACCCTCCCCCAACCAATGACATCCCATATTTTTCTCGGCAAAACTTTCAAAAACAACCGAGGGCCCCCCAAAGTCCCTCCTCTAAACCCCCCCCTCTTGAGCAAAAACCCTCTTTTTGTATGTCCCTCAGTTGCATCCAAAGTTTTTCAATTTTCCCATGGATATCTTTGCTTCCCCATGCATTTTTAAAAAATAAATGGTAAAAAAATACCCACAATGGAAAATAAACACATAACAGTATAAGGGATCCTTTATTACAACGTTTCGCCCAGATGGGTTTATCAATCAACAAATCTCCGGGAAAATGAGCAACATAGAGATATAAAAAAGGGTCAGTCAGGTGGAGAATCGGGTCAGATGGAAAAGCGCATTGAGTCTTAAAGTAGGTAAAACATATTTAAAAAGGCCGCAGTGCCATTTTTTGAGTTCGGGGGGATAGCGTTAAAGGGTTTCTTGGCAATAGTTCGCTATTTGGGGGCCTTGTTCTGGTTAAAGTTTTGGACATACGATAGTGATGATTCGGATTCTTCGGTATTGCGTTTGTCTTTTTGGCGTTTCTTGGTTTCTGTAGTTGATTAAAGGGGTTTGTAAATTTGTTTTGAAACGGGCTTTTCATCGTCAGATCTGCCGCGTACTGGGTTCTGAAATGCGTGTTTGTGGTCCGGGATGCCCCAAAACTTTAAAATTTCTGCAGCCATTCAAGGGTTTTGGTATCCCCTCCCGGGGTTAAATTTTTCCTGTCTTTACTGGTATTCCTTAATGGTGGTGGATGTGGAGGTGGATACACGGAATGAGGTTTTAGAAAAATGTTGGAAACTTTTTGGGGAAATGGGTTTGGGAAGGACTATTATCTCTTCGCAGTGTCTTTTTGGGTGTGTTAAAGATGTTTAATGCCCGTCGTCTGCAGCCTAATGAAGGACGGGATGTGAATTTTGGGAAAAAAAAATTTGTTCAATGGGGGAGCATTTTTCCCAAGGGGAACTCACTGCTGCAGATTCTGGTCCCCAAAAAAAGCCAAAATTACCCACTTTAATTTTTTTGTGGTGGTAAAGTGGAAGATCGTTTGTTTGGGTAGGTTTCGATAGCTTTAAAACGAAGTTCATGGTCAGTTTTGCAGAAAGAACATCAAGGAAAGGAAGAGTGTTGTCGACTTCTTCTTCTAGTTAAACTGGTTGGGGCTCCCTGGTTGGTTCGTTTTGGGAAAATTTGAACGTTGAAGCTTGGGAGTTATGATGAAATGTGTCAACATAACAAGCCGGTGAAAAAGAAATAGTGGAAAATCCCCGGTTTAAATGTTCCATTGGTTGCAAGGACGGCACTATGGCGATCCATGGGTAGTAAAAAGTTTTAAAGATTTGGGTTTTTCCAAAGCCCCCGTTCAAAAAGGTCGATGAAATCGCTGGCTGGAAGGGAAGATCAAGCGGTCGTAAATTTTCCTCCAAAGATCGATACTTGTGTAGTAGGTACTTTGGTAATGGGGATGTTCATCAAGGCTGGAGAGTTTTTGTTTTATTTGATGTTAAATGCGATTGAAAAGGTAAGATGTTTGAGATCTGGTATGGTGCCCAAAAGTTTGGAAAGGGGTTTTTTAAAAATTTCCCTAAATTTTTTGGGGGAACTTATTCCCAGTTTGGGCCTAAAGGGATACCTGGTTTGTGAGTTTTTAGACCTATTCTGGGGTTTGGGTTTGGGGGAATGGTTGGAAGCTTTCCTGGGTTCTGATTCCCTCAGAAGGGGGAGTCTTGTGAAGAAATTTTTTGGGTGAGGTTTCCACTTGTTAGAGTGAGGGGTTTTTGGGGCCGGGGCTTAAAGTAGATTAAGCATTTTTTCCTGTAATCGTCAGTGTTCAAGATTACAACCTCTTTATCAGGTGGTAACCTGTGGCTTTTTCCCAAAGTTTTAATCAATGTTTAACGTCGAGGATACTGGGGTACTGTTGTTGGGGATGGTTGGGGATGATGCCAAGAAAAACCTTTTTGGGAAAATGGAGTCATTTTCGGGTTTTTTTAGCGATGAAATTGAGGTCTTGTTTTGGTTTGTGATTCTTTAAAATTTGGCCCTAAGCTGAGGGCTTCAGTTTCTGTGGTTGACAGTGGAGGTTAAAGTTTTAATAATTTCAGGTCTTCTAAACTTTTCCATAGAATGAGAAGTTTGGATTTTCCCCTAGTGTCGTTTTTCAAATTACTTGGTAACTCGGGCCAAATAATTTCGCGGTGGTCTGTTCATTTTCCCTTCGTCGTGCCTGGCGGAAAAAGTTTTTTTGTAGGTTTTTCGGTCATCTGCCCCTCTTCAAGGTAAATTCCGTTTGGGGGGAGGTTTAATGTTAAAATTTGAGGAATAGATCTTGGGAAAACTTTTTATAAGTCACGAAAAAAGTGTTATTGCAAAAATGAAAGCTTTTGAAAAAGGTAGGTATTTCGTTGAAGGATCCATTTCTCTGCGTGTTTTACACGATGGGAAAAAAATGGTATAAAAAAAAATGGAAAAAAAAACACATAACAGTATAATTTATCCTTTATTTACAACGTTTCGCCCCGAGTGGCTTTTCGAGTCCGACGATCTACCGGAAAAAGGAAAAAGGAATATATAGGGGACAGTCATGGAATGGGGGTGGGGAAAGTTTCAAAAATCATTTTACTTTTTGTTTATTTTTTCCCTTTGTTTTTAAAAACCTTTTTTTCGTTCAAAAACCCGCGTAAAATGGATCCTTCCCAGGGGCCTGGGCCTTTCTAAAAACACTCCTTTATAGTTTTTTTTCGTGTATCCAAAAATGGTTGTTACCCCCAAAGAAAAAATTTTTTCCTGTCGAACACCGAAAGTGCGGGACCGAAAAGCCAAAGGGAAAATTTTGGGCCCGGGCCCACCTCCGGGGAACAGAACGACCCCCGGAAAATTCGCGGGAAGCCACGCTAAAACAAAATCGCAAAAAACCCAAATCTTTTCTCGTGGAAAGTTTGGAAAACCCGGGTTTTTCAAAATCTTTTCGTCCCTGTCCCACAGAAATAGCCCCGAGGTCTCAAATTTGCAACAAAACGAAAAAAAACAAACCCCAAATTTTATCCTAAAAACTACGAAAAGACTGTTTCCAAAAACTATCTTTAAATATCTCGCACCTCTCAAACCCGTCCCCCGTCCCTCGCGTTAAACATTGCTTAAAAAAGCGAAACGAAACGGGTTACCACCCCTGATAAAGGAGGGGGTGTGAATCGAACACTGACATTAGGAACAAAATGTTTAAACTCAATGAAGCCACAAACCCTTTCCCTTCAAGTGGACAACCCCCCAAAAATTCTTCAAAACTCCATTTGGGAATCAAACTGGGGGAAAAAACTTTTCACACCACCGCCCCCCCCCTGCCAAAGGGTTTTGCCAAACCCAAAATTCCCCAGAGGCCCATTCTGGGGAAACTGCTCCCACAAATCCAGGAAATTCTCGCAAACATCTCCAAACGGACCCCAATTCCCGCACATCTCAAACCTCTGGGGACCTTTTCAATCCCTTCCCTAACATGGGAAAAAAATCTCCGCCTTATGAAACTCCTTTCCCAAAATCCTACACCCGTATCGACCTTTTGGGAAAATTGGACTCGCGTCTTCCCTTCCAGCCAGCATTTTATCATTGTTGAACTATGGGCTTTACATGCTCTTTTGAAAAACCCCTCTTTCGCAAACTTGGGCTACCCCTGGGATCCCCTTTTTGGGGTTTTCGAACCTATATGGAACATTTGGAAGCCGAGCTTTTTCCCCTTTATTCCCCTCTTCTGTCACCTGGCTTCTATGTTTGGGCATTCTCATCATAACTCCCCGACCTCAACGTTAAACCCCACGCTCAACCGGTTCCCTCAATGTTTTGAAAAAGAGTCAACCTCTTTCCTTTTTTGTGTTCTTCTCTGGGACCATGAACTTTGTTTTAAATCTATCGAAAAACCCCCAATCACCATTTCTCCCTTCCACCACCCCGAAAACCCCAAATTTTGTATTATGGGCTTTTCCCCGCCTCAGAATCTGCGGGGGTGAGCCCCGGGGTGCTCCCCTTGAAAAATTTTTTTAACCTTTCCCATTTTCCTTTATTAGAGCGCGGACGGGGGAAATCTTCACCCCCAAAAAGGCCCGCGAAGAGTCCCCAACCCTTTCCCAAAAAAGTTTCCCTTTTTTAAAATCATTCGGTATCCCCCCAATCCCCCCTTGGGTTTCCGTAACGCGGGAAAAAAGCTTCATCCCCGGAAGTTCCATCCCTGTGGCCGGGAAATCGTTGGGCTCGGATAAAACGCTTTCGCCCCAGTGCGGGTTTGGCTAAAAAAGCCTGTGTTCAACAATTTTAACCCAACTACAAAAACGCAAGACTCATCGAGAAAGACACACGCAACCAAGTCCTAAGAATAAAAACCCCATTTTGTCCCAACAACCAGGGCTTCTACAACATGGGTGAACCTTTTGGCTCCCGGGTATCCCCAACGCCAGTGGTCACTCGGTCCAAATCACCTAGTTTTCACACTTTTAAGACCAAAGCCTCCATTTGTTTCCCTATTTTATATTTTCATGTTGCCATTTTCAGGTAGTTGCTTTATTGAAAAACCCACTGGTGGGAAAAATTGTAATAAAGGGTCACCCTTTTTGCCCATGTTTTTTTTCCCCCTTTGTTGCCCCCCAAATACCTCTGCTCCCCCCCCCAAAACGGCCTCCCTCCCCCCCTTTTTTAAATTCCTGATGGCCACTTTTTCGCCGTGCCCCAATCCCTCCGTCACCAACCCGCCCTGTCCCATAACCTTTCCACCATTCTGCAAAAAAACTCCCGATGTCGTCTTTTCAAAAACCATTCCCTTCCCGTGCAGGGGAAATCCCCCCCACTCCTTACCCCAGCTCGAAAACACCCCTATGTCCGAATAACCCAGATCCTCACAAGAACGCCCCGCCCGAACCCCACACATATCCCCCCCAGCCCGCTTCCCGTTTAACATCAGGGGTTCCACCTGCCACCCATCTCCCTAACTACGTCGACCACCCCGACCGCCTGCAACACCTCCTCAAGACCCCTAACGTGCAACCTGCCCCTGGGTTCCACATCCTTTCCTCTAATTACACAATTCCAATCTCCTGCAATGATGGTAACATTATAATGACCACGTAAACTAACTGCAATGCAATTAATTGTTTTAAATTGTTATCTCACTCAATTAGTTGCATTGCTACAATAAATTGCTACAATTAATTGATATGTTCAACTTATATTCAAACTTTATAACTTAGATATGCAATTTTACTTATTTTATAAATTATCAACCATAACTCTTTATTATTTTATTATTATTATTGCTTTAATTTGTTTAATCTGATTTAATTAATTTTATAATGAAGACAAAAGTACAAAACTATGTTTAAAAATGTCATATCTAAACTATGTTCAAATTTCATAGCTTAAATATCACCTTTACTCATTGTATACTATCTACAAAAATTCTACAATCTAGTTTTAATTTAAATTTTTAAGTCTGCCCAAAATCCCCTGCTACTAGGGGCTTTGGCATGTACACCTCATGTAATCTCAATAACCAAATGTAATTCTTTGTATCATGTCCAAATAAACTATTATTATAAATATTATTATTATTATTATTATTATTATTATTAAAGGGAGACCCTGCAAAGTGTAAACTAAAAATCACGAACAAACTCTTCCTTCACCAGACGATTGGTAGTCGCCAGATATAAACCCCGACAAAACACACCTGTATGTCACCCCACTCCCTCTACCCTAACAATCCGTCCCCTCCCCTCCTCCCACGCCTTCAACCTGAAGGGGCTGGTCTCACGGATCCCCACAACAACCCCGCCCTTGAGATTTTCAGAGCTCCCCGTATAACATGTATAACCTGTCAATCGTAAGTCCCTTCCACACCTGAAATTGTGCTCCTGAAAGAAGCAAACATCAACATTCATGCGTCTGAGTGTTATCTCTACCCATCTCCTCTTTACCTCCGTTCTGGAGGCCATTAACATTCATGTTGAAACACCTGAAAACATCAATGGGGATTTACCACTACGTCGTACGGATCCTGTTCCACCTGTCCTGGACGTTCCACTGACTCCTCAACAAATTTTCCCGCCAGCCCCACTATTCTTCCCCTGCTGTGCAACCTTCCTACCCTTTGCCACATCTGCATAGACCATTTTACACGACCTTTGGCCTGGGGTTAGCACATCATCCTCAAAAGTTCCACTAGACCGTTTGCAGGATACTCCCGCCACTTCCATTTTCCCTTCACTATCCTCTATGCACTTCCACCTCCGCTGTAACCACAGACCCACGGTCAACAAAGTCCGCACCACTACTGTCCACACACACTGAATTCTCCAACTCCACAGGTGAATCCACCGTTGGACTTAATAACCCATTTGACAGTGGGTCCTCTAGAATCCACTGGATCTCCTCCAAACTGGGAACTGATAACACCGACTCCACCACCGCCTGCTCGACCCCCGAGACATCCCGACCTGGATCCTGCGTCACAACATGGGATGCCGGGGTTAAGGTCAAAACTGCCTCCTCCTCAGCTGCATCAACAGCTGCACGCCAACTGCCCTCAACGGATGCATCGTAGCTGATGGCGCTCGAGTTACGGGTTCCTCACGTCCGACCATCTCGTCACAAAATGCTCCACTGTCCTTGCTCTGCTGTCGCTCCCTATGTCGCTCACACGCCGCCACCACATGACCCGAGGCCCCACAGAGACGACACGTTCTTATCTGCCTGGCATACATAATGTATACCTGTGTATGAAAAGCCTCCATGAGAACGTATGACGGGATCTGCCGCCTCAGGGTCATTTTGAGGGAGTATGACCCCTCTGGCATACCTGCATAGATTCCCTGGGTCCACCAGCCCACGGTGGCCGCATGAATGACCCCGTATGAACTGAAGACTCGCTTGACATCCTCTTCAGTCGCCTCAAACGGAAGATTCCATATTCGAATCCATGAATAAACTGCCGATACATCATGCAGATGTACCTCCATCCCTGTGTTGATGACGATACTCTTCCCCTGTATTTATCCACAGTTTCCACATATGTGCTGGTGGAAGCGAACTTTACGAAGATTCTGGTGGCTCCATTCAGAGATATACCCTATAAAGCTGCACTTGGAAGTCCATATGTATCCCGTACAATCAAAGGCAAGATAACCTTGTCTGGGTAAACAGCTCCCCGAATCAAGTTGATGCAAACAACATTCACCCGTCACCTGTACCCGTCCGCCATGTTGGTGAAAATAAAGTTTCTCAGTTTCACAAATAGGGGTACCACAGCTCACCCGTTCACCACCAAGGTTGGGGAGCGACAAGACATAGAACTTAGCCATTCAGATTGCGAAAAGGACTTGGGGGTTATGGTAAGCAGCAACCTTAAACCAAGACAGCGATTCCTAAGTGTACGTAATAAGGCAAACAGAATATACTGGGAGTTATATCAAGAAGTGTAAGCAACAGAAGTCCAGCGGTTATATTACAGCTTTATACATCATTAGTAAGGCCTCACCTAGATTACGCAGCTCAGTTCTGGTCTCCATATTACAGAATGGATATTAATTCATTAGAAAACATTCAGTGTAGAATGACTAAGTTAATACATAGCATTAGAAATCTTCCATATGAAGAAAGATTGAAGACCCTAAAATTACATTCACTTGTCTCACCTCATTCTTCGTCTTACATGATCGAGGTATACATGTGGAAAATGGGTATTAACAAAGGGGATATAAATAAGTTCTTGGGGATATCTCTCCAAGAGAGAACCCACAATAATTAGATAAGTTTAGATTTAGAAACGATATAGGAAATATGATATAGGAAAGAGAAGAGTGGCAGTGGCAGTGGCACCCAAGCTCTGTTATTTTTTCTCCAGCCAGAGCCCATCAACGCTTCTATGATGGCCTAATTTCAAGTACTACTGCACTAATGCATGTAGAACCCAGAATGACTCAAGAATATCAACAGTAAGACCATCAACTCGAAAAATTGTCGATCCAAGTGGAGAGTGCCATTCAAACCCAAAACACAGCCTGCTGCCAGACGAACACCTACCCCAAGCTCTGAGCAACTATAGCTTCTCCATCTTAACTACAACAACCCCTGTACTACTATGAGACCTAATAACAGAAGAAGCAACAAAAAGAAGAGCAAGAAATCACCAAGAACTCTACTATTTCACTTGACTACCCAGAAGGACGCCGGTACCTCATCCACCCCCCCCACCACCACCCCAGGCGACACGTCAACAATAACAATGGCTGACTCTCCCTCACCCTACTCAACCAGCATCCAAGGTGACGGGACAGCAACAACACCAATCAGGACTGAATCTCCCTCAAACCACACTGCCTTCAGAGGATTTGATCCATCTGAAACGATCTCAGGTATGACAAATGATCCTGTCACTCTTAAGTCATACATCACCACCCTAACTGAGGAAAACATGAATCTTCATTCAACACTATCTAAACATGAAACTAAGTTAGCCCACCTTGAAAGCAAGATCCTTAGCTTTGAACAGAAGTTTACATCAGCTGGAATAACTGATTTTGGAAAGACCCTCCAATCTGTCATAGCCAGCCATACAGAGCAAATAACATCCCTAAACACGAAGGTTGAAGATGCGGTCCTCTTTAAGAGGGACTCCTTGTCATGGTAAAGAGGCTATCGGTCTGAGGAATTGGACCGCTTGTCGAATCCCATTCCGTTGAGGTTCTTGGCAGTGGTGTAGTTTGCCGTGGAATCTGGATCGCCTGGATATGTCCTGATCCTCTCCATTCTCCCGGGGTGGCCTTAGGTATCTTTCAGGCGATGGGTGTATCTCTGAAGGCCACCTTTCAGATTCTGGGGTGGTGGCCGAAGGCGGTATGCTTTGTGGCAGATATCCGGCCGCCCTCTCTTTTGTCCTCCGAGGTGGCTCGGTGGATGTGAGGTTGCTATCCCGGATTGCTGGTTTACTGGTATGAAGGGTAGGGTATGGCACGGGTTCCATGCAGCATCTGCACTACTTGCGGTGCTGATGTCCTCTTGGGTGCCGAGGGGATTTACGCCCTTTCATTCCTCCTAGGAGCTATTCTTCCACGTTCCCTCTTTTTTTATTTTTTTATTTTCATTTTCTTTTCTTTCTTTTTTTCTTAAAAACAAAAAGAAAGAAGTAACCTAACCATGGATGCCCTAATCTATGATCCTACCCCAGGCCACTTCTTGATATCGCACCTAGTTCTGACCCTACCTCGTTAATGGACAACTCTTCGGACAACTCTAATACCCCTGTACCTCTTGATGGTGCCGGTTCGTCACCTACTTCAGGTACCGGGGATCCGACTGGCCCTTTCGATATGTCTGACCTTCACTATTCTCTGACCTTGATTCCGGCTTCTCCCTTACTGGTGCAGCAATTTTCAAATTGCCAGCCCGGTCCTGCACACAAACGACCACAACCCTTACATGACGATTCGACACTTCCTTCTCATTCATCTAAGAAACGACCAGGTCGTCACGCACTCCCCTTAAACTCTTTGTTTCACACTACTCAATGAACAAAGTTTTTTACTCTAAGACCGACTTCTCCTAATACCTATCTTTCAGACCATAGTATTGGTAAGGCTCTGCTATGCCATGTTGGTAAAGATATCTCATTTCACGCTCTCAAGAGCGGCACTCGCATCATCATGGTCCAGAATTCTTGCCAAGCTCGTGATCTTTCTCTTCTTACGACCATAGATACTGTTCCTATCACTATTGACAAGCATCATTCTCTCAATTCTTGTAGTGGTTCTGTCATTTTACCCCACACCATTGTCCAACGGAATTTCCAGACATGTGGTGATGACATTTGGAGCAGCTTGAGCTCCAAGAACTCCCTATCCTTAAAGTTGACACTTTTGTCCTCCCCGCCAATAAGCGAAGACGTTATCCTTGCAATATAGCTAGTATAACATTTGACTGCCGTGAACTATCACCTTCAGTTTACATTGCAGGTCAACGTTTACAAGTTCGTAAGGTGGCCCCTACACCACAACAGAGTAGAAACTGCTGGCGTTTTGGTCATCCAGCGAAATATTGCAGGTCCATGGCCGAATGCCCAGTCTGTGGTGCCGACGACCATGCCAGTCCTTCTTGTACTCTACCTGTCATGAGGCACATCCGTCGTACTCTCGCCGTTGTCAGGTTTACCTGAATGAGCGGGAAATCTGTTGTCTCAAAGAGGCGGAAGGTTTCTCATATGCTATGGGCGTCTCTCATCTACACCTCCAAGGGAGACTTCCCCGTATTTCTTATTCTCGCATTGCTAAGTCACCCCACTTCTGGGGTCCCAACTTCCTCGACTTCCTCTGTGGTTACAACATCCTCCGTCACCCCTGTCCAGTCCCTGGACCCATTATGTACCTCTGTAATTTTTTGACTACCACCCACAGGATGGGTATGGGGTGCATAATAAAGATATCAAACAACTGAACCCCTGTCTTGAATCCTTTTGCTGTTCTTGGCTCTGAGGTCCCTACCTCGGCATCCCATACTGTCCACTCTCCTTCCTCTACTCACTCGCACAGTTCTGTGTCTACACGCCCTCATCCCCCACCTAAGTCTCAGCGCCCCCTTCTTCTCATAAGTCCGGCAAAAAATCCCTATTGCCGGGTTCTTCGCCTCCGACTAGTTACTCTGTAACGTGTGTGGAGGTTCACCCTCCTCCTCGTTCAATATCTTCATCCCCTGTCCCCTCTCAAGTTCCTTTCCTGACTGTCCCTCCCCAGGCCACTTCTACTCCTGTCCCCTCCCAAGTCCCTTCGACAGTTTCCTCTTCCATCTCGTTGCTCTCTACTTTAGTACAGTCTATAGTCGCCCCGTTGGTTGCTCACTCTCCTTCCATTTCTAATGTTGTCCCACATTCTGCATCTTTGTCTTCCGAAAATCTGGAAGCTCTCGCAGAATTTATTGCAGAGTCTGGAACGTTGATGGACACCGCTCCACCTCTGGTTCCTCCTCCTCTTTCTTCTCCGTCTACCTCCCTCTTTCCTTCACAGCGTCCTACTTATTCTTTGATTACAGATCTTCCGCTGCCTCCACACGTGGACTTTTCTAACCCTAGTCCATAGATTCCTCTCTCTTCGACTTATATCTTTCTCTCCATAAATCGTGGCTTATTTGCAGTGGAATAGCCAAGACCTCAGGGGTAACCGGGGTGAACTTCATGTGTTGCTCTCCCAGTTTTCCCCTGTTGGGGTCTGTTTGCAAGAACCCAAATTACAATCCACTGTTATCAGGCCCTTTTCAGGCTATGATTTGTTATGTTCATCGGATCCTTTTTCCGATGGAACCTTTAACGAAAGTGCTCTACTTATACGCACTGGTGTTCCATACCGTCAGCTCTATGTTCCTTCTTCCTTACATTACACCGCAGTCCGTATCCACTTGAATAAGTGGTATACACTCTGTTTTTTATATATCTCCCCTTCGTGGGCATTGTCTATCCCAGATGTTTATTTTCTGGTTTCTTCCTTATCGCCACCCCTTCTGTTACTTGGCGATTTTAACGCACACTATTTTCTCTGGGGAGGGTCGCACTGTGACTCCCGTGGCGTTCAGTTGGAGGCATTTCTTGCTTCTCTCCCCCTCCATGTTTTAAATACGGGTACTCCTACCCATTTTGATCCTCGAACTCATTCTTTCTCCTGTATCGATCTCTCCATCTGCTCTTCCTCAACAGTCCTTGACTTCACTTGGTCTTTCCTCCCAGACTTACATGACAGCGATCATTTCCCAATCATCCATAAGTCCTCTTCGTTTTTTCCACCTCCTCGTTGCCCGCACTGGCAATTTGACATGGCGAAATGGGACCTTTACGCACATCTTACTGCCTTTCATGAGGTTCCTTCCTCGTCCTCCATTGATGAGGTTTTACATCTCTTTTCGTCCTCCATCTTCACAGCGGCTTCACATTCTATTCCCCAAACCTCGGGCAAGCATTCTCAGAAGTGTGTGCCTTGGTGGTCTCCTGCTTGTGCTCGGGCAGTACGTTTGAAACGCGCTGCATGGGGCAGGTATCGGTATAACAGAACCACAGAGAGACTCCTTGATTTTAAGCAGAAGAGAGCTATTGCTCGCCGTTCCATACATGACACTAAACGCACTTGCTGGCGAGATTACGGTGGTCTGGTGGCTTGAGCTCTCGCTTCACACACGGAGGGCCCGGGTTCGATTCCCGGCGGGTGGAAACATTTCGACGTGTTTCCTTACACCTGTTGTCATGTTCACCTAGCAGCAAATAGGTACCTGGGTTGTTAGTCGACTGGTGTGGGTCGCATCCTGGGGGACAAGATTAAGGACCCCAATGGAAATAAGACAGACAGTCCTCGATGACGCACTGACTTTCTTGGGTTATCCTGGGTGGCTAACCCTCCGGGGTTAAAAATACGAAGAAATCTTATCTTATCTTATCTTTACTGTCACTTCGGCTTCCTCGATGAGTGCAGTCTGGAAGAAAGTGCGAAAATTAAGTGGTAAATTCTCCCCCGACCCGGATCCTGTTCTTCAGGTTGCCGGTGTCGATATAGCATACCCTCTTGCCTTTGCCACTGAAATTGGTAATCATCTGGTCCGCATTTCTCAGGGGCTCCATCTATGCCCCTCGTTCCTTTCTTCTAAGTCTGCCAGCGAGGTAAAGCCCTTAGATTTTTCTTCTCTTTTTAGTTTGATATCTTTATTATGCACCCCATACCCATCCTGTGGGCGGTAGTCAAAAGCTCTTAGAGAAGAATCTTATAATGTGCCTTTTACCCTTCAAGAACTGGAGGCAACACTCTCTGCTTGCCGATCATCGGCAGCTGGGCCAGACGGCATACATATTCGTATGCTACAGCATTTACATAAGTCTGCTCTTACTGTCCTCTTACGACTCTTTAATCTCATATGGTCGCAAGGAGTTCTTCCCCAGTTGTGGAAGTCTGCTATTGTTCTCCCTTTTCGCAAACCGGGTACTACGGGATGTGTTACCTCCCACTAACATCCCATCGCTCTTATCAGTGCAGTTTGCAAGGTGATGGAACGTCTATTTAATAGACCTTTGATGTGGTATTTAGAGACGCACAATAGTCTCTCCCCTAGTCAATATGGCTTTCGTAAAGGCCGTTCTGCCATTGACCCCTTACTGCGCTTGGATACGTATATTCGTAATGCCTTCGGTAATAACCACTCGGTTATCGCCATCTTTTTCGACCTTGAGAAGGCTTATGATACAACTTGGTGGTCTGGTGGCTAAAGCTCTCGCTTCACACGGCGAGGGCCTGGGTTCGATTCCAGCCAGGGCAGAAACATTGGGCGTGTTTCTTTACACCTGTTGTCTATGTTCCCCATCAGTAAAATGGGTACCTGGGTGTTAGTCGACTGGTGTGAGTCGCATCCTAGGACATTGACCTAATCTGCCCGAAATGCTCAGCATAACAAGGGACTTTCTATATAGTAGTATGTCACTGATGTCAGCTAGGCCTGTATACAATGTACATGTACTTGTAGTAAAAAAAGATATTATTATTATTATTATTATTATTAATATCTTGGCCCAGGCCCACTCCTTAGGCCTCCGAGGCAACCTACCATTCTTCCTTAAGGCCTTCTTAACTGACAGACATTTCCGTGTCCGGCTTAGTAATGAGCTTTCCCCGGAATTTGTCCAAGCTGAAGGTGTCCCCCAGGGTTGTGTTCTGAGCAGAACACTCTTTCTCCTTGCTATAAATAATCTGGCATATGTTCTCCCATCCAATATTTGGTCATCGCTCTATGTGGATGACTTTGCTATAGCTTGTGCAGGTGCTGACTGTCGCCTCATTGCAGTTTCCCTCCAGCATGCCATCAACTGGGTTTCTCATTGGGCCACCACTCACGGGTTTAAATTTTCTAGTTGCAAAACTCATCAAATTACGTTTACTAGACGTTCAGTGGTCTTTGATCATCCATTGTACCTATACAGCTCACGTATTCCAGAATGTGATACAGTCAGGTTTCTCGGCCTCATGCTTGACCGTCGATTGTCCTGGAAACCTCATATTACCTCTCTTAAGGCAACTTGTCACAGCCGGCTGAACCTCCTTAAAACCCTCGCACATCTTTCATGGGGGGCTGATCGTAGAACTCTCCTTCGTCTACATTCAGCCCTAATTTTATCAAAACTCGATTATGGTGACCAGATATATTCGACGGCCTCCCCTGCTACTCTTTCCATCCTTAATCCCATCCATCACCAGGGATTATGCTTATGCCTTGGTGCATTTCGTTCTTCCCCAGTTGAGAGCCTCTATGTAGAAGCGAACATTCCATCCTTGTCTGATCGTCATGATGCACATTGCATTCGCTATTATGTTCGCTCCATGACCTCCGCAATCCTTCCATGTATAGGATTGTTACAGATGTTAGTAGACGCTCTTTTTGTTCGTCACCCTGCTTACTTCGTCCCTTTTCTCTTCGTCTACATTCACTCTTGTCTTTCCTTAAGCTACCAACTCTATATGTTCATGTGACATCTCCCTTTTCCCTACCCCCTCGGGAAGTTCCTGCTGTCCGTGTCTGTTCTATTATTCTACCTTGCGCTAAAGCCCCCCTACCTACGGCGGCTTCTTGCTCTTTTTTTCTAGACCACTTCCGCTCTCATTCCCATGCCATCGCAGTGTACACTGATGGTTCAAAGTCGTCTGATGGCATCGGATTCGCAGCAGTGTTTCCGGACAGCGTCGTGCGAGGGCATCTATTACCCTCAGCTAGAATATTTACGGCTGAATTGTATGCCGTTCTTGTGGCACTTATCCGTATTGCATCTATGCCTGTATCACCATTTGTGGTAGTTTCAGACTCCCTTAGTGCTTTACATGCTATCCGTAAAATTGATACACCTCACCCCCTAGTTCTTTGTATCCATCTTTGGTTACGCCGTATCTATAGCAAGCACAAAGATATTGTGTTTTGTTGGGTCCCTGGTCATGTTGACGTACAGGGCAATGAACAGGCAGACACTGCTGCGCGGTCAGCAGTACATGACCTTCCAGTTTCATATAGAGGTGTTCCTTTTATGGACTATTTTGCGGTCATTGCTACCCACCTTCGCACCCGTTAGCAACAACGCTGGTCTGACCTGCTAAATAACAAACTTCATTCTATTAAACTGAGTATAGGTTTCTAGCCTTCTTCTTGTCACCAATGTCGAGGTTGGGAGACTACACTCTCACATCTTTGCATTGGCCACACTCGTCTTACGCACGGGTATCTCACGGAGAGGCTCCTGCCCCTCTCTGTGAGCATTGTCAGGTTCCAGTGTCTGTTCGACATATTCTGTTGGACTGTCCACTTTATGAACGAGCGCGCAGAATTTACCTCCAACAGCGTCTTCGCTCTGCGGCCCTTTCTTTACCTTCCCTTCTTGCTGATGGACCCTCCTTTAATCCTGACTCTCTCGTTGACTTTTGACAGAAACTGACTTACTACACAAACTCTGAAGATTATACCTTTAGCACCTCCCTCAGTCCCTTCTACCTCGATCTCTTGCTACCCTCTCTCCCTGCACTATCCACTGTCAAGGATGGGTATGGGGTGCATAATAAAGATATCAAACTAACTGCTGCACTCCATACCCTACTAATCATCCATCTCTCTTACAACCCATTCTCCCTGCATCCTGCAATAACCTGCAGCGCTGTATGACCCCTGTGGTTTAGCGCTTCTATTTTATTATAATAATAATAACCCTTGCCAATTTGGCTTCAGAAAAAATAAAAGCACTAACGATGCAATCGCAAAAATGATAGACCTGCTTTACACAGCACTCAAAAATAAGGAATATCCATTAGGACTTTTTATTGACCTAAGGAAAGCTTTCGACACAGTAAACTACAGCATCCTACTCCACAAACTTGACCACTATGGTATAAGAGGTCATGCACTTGCATACTTCAAATCCTACCTTACTAATAGGTATCAGTATGTCACCATTAAAGACACAACCTCCTCGACACGACCACTTTATACTGGAGTACCACAGGGAAGTGTCCTTGGTCCCCTGCTCTTCCTCTTATACATCAATGATCTTCCCAATGTATCACAACACCTGAAGCCAATACTCTTTGCTGACGTCACGACTTATGTCATCACCCACCCAAATCTTGAAACGCTCGACACGATTGTTAACGACGAATTACTAAAAATATCTACATGGATGACAGCCAACAAACTTACACTCAATACTGATAAGACCTTCTATAATGTTTGGTAACAGAGCAGGTGATGCACAATTAAACATTAAGATCCACCACACTCATATTGCTAAACATAATGAGGGCAAATTCCTGAGCCTTCACCTCGACAGTAACCTGAAATTCAGCACTCATAACCAACACATAACAAAGAAAGTGTCCAAAACTGTGGGGATTCTCTCTAAGATACGTTACTATGTACCACAATCAGCCCTACTCACACTATACTATTCACTCATCTATCCCTACCTCACATATGCCATTTGTGCTTGGGGATCAACAGCAGCAAGACACCTAAAACCAATAATAACCCAACAAAAAGCCGCAGTAAGAATTATCACTCAATCCAACGATAGGCAACCCCACCCCACTCTTCAAAGACCTAAACTTACTCACTGTTCAGAACATCCACACTTACTTCTCTGTTGTTTGATATCTTAATTATGTACCCCATACCCATCCTGTGGGCGGTAGTCAAAAGATTACAGAGGTACATAATGGGTCCAGGGACTGGACCCCAAAGTTTTGATAGCTGAGCAAGTTACAAAGGTAATGAACTCACAAGTTACAAAGGTAATGAACTCACAAGTTACAAAGGTAATGAACTCACAAGTTACAAAGGTAATGAACTCACAAGTTACAAAGGTAATGAACTCACAAGTTAAAAATGTAATGAACTCACAAGTTACAAAGGTAATGAATCATGTAAGTAAATTTACTCATTTACGTTTATACATGGTTACAATAATGAACAAATTATAAAGTAATAGGCAATTCACTAGTCTACACCCGGTCACAATTGTTGGGTCACACACACACATACACATACACATACACACACACACACACATACACACAGCATACATACACACACACAGGAGCTGAGTCTCGACCCCTGCAACCACAATTAGGTGAGTACACACACA
>WNWK01038532.1:0-17893 GCA_009830355.1 Cherax destructor | reverse complement strand
AACATAAGAACATAAGAATGGAGGAACACTGCAAAAGGCCTACTGGCCCATACAAGGCAGGTCCTTATCAAAAACCACTACCTAAAAATTTATTCCCGTACCCCGACACAAATCAAACCCAGCCCCCCCCACTCATATTTTGCCCAATCTTTTTTAAAAAACCCCCCAAAGGGTTCCAACCTCTACCCTTTTACTCGGAAGATTTTTCCCACGCATCTACAACTCTGTTCGAAAACCAGTACTTGCCTATGTCCTTTCTAAATCTAAATTTACCCAATTTAAATCCGTTATTTCTCGTTCTTACTTGGTTCGATATCCTCAGTATTTTATTAATATCTCCTTTGTTTATGCCCATCATCCATTTGGGACACCTCGATGATATCTCCCCCCCATTCTACGTCCCCCAAGAGTGGAGATTCAACTCTCTAAGTCTATCTTCATACGGGAGATTTCTTATACTGTAAATCATTTTAGTCATTCTTTTTTTGTATGTTTCCAATGAATCTATATCCATCCTGGAAAAATTAAAAACACATATGCAACACTTGGGTATCTTTATTGAGGAAACGTTTCGCCACACGGTGGCTTCATCGTCCATACAAAGGAGAATCGTAAAGGGAACAGGAGGAGTGTGAGGTTGTCAGGCCCTCAATCTTCAGACGATGTTGTAGTCCATCAATCTTGAATAGAATAACAGCATATGAGCAAGGGAAACCCTTTTATACTGTAGACAGGGAAAGGTGCAGCAGTAGTAGGAGGTGTCACATTTGTTCAATGTGGAAGTAGGTCGTGCCCAAGGAATAGGCAAGCGAAGAAATCCCTGTATTAAGATACCAAGATGTTGCAGTAATCAGACAGGATGTGAATGAATGGTTCAGAGAACCAACTCGTCGTTTCTCTGAACCATTCATTCACATCACTCTGACACTGCTTACCAACTCGTCGGTTCTCTGAACCATTCATTCACATTATATCCATCCTGTAGGGAGACCAAAACTGAGCTGCATAATCCAAATGAGGTCTCACTAGTGATGTATAGAGCTGTAAAATAACTTTTGGACTTCTGTTGCTTATACTTCTTGAAATAAATCCTAGTAATCTGTTAGCCTTATTGCGCACACTTAGGCACTGTTGTCTTGGCTTTAGATTTCTGCTTACCATGACTCCCAAGTCTTTTCACATTCTGTATGATCAAGCTCAACTTCACCTAGTTTATAAATTCGAGGGATATTTTCATTACCAACGACAAGCACCTTACACTTGTCCACATTGAACTTCATCTGCCACTTTTCAGACCAAGACATTAATTTATCCAAATCCTCCTGGAGTTCACTGTTATCCTCCTCAGAATGAATTATACGGCCTATTTTTGTATCATCAGCAAATTTACTCATGTCACTTGCAATTCCTTCATCAAGGTCATTAATGTAAATTATGAACAACAATGGGCCCCAAAACTGATCCTTGTGGAACGCCACTAGTGACAAATCCCCATTCAGATTTGACCCCATTAATGGAAACTCTCTGCTTTCTATTGGTAAGCCATGCCTCTATCCATGCTAGAACTTTACCTCCTATACCATGAGCTGCCACCTTTCTTAAGAGTCTCTTGTGAGGTACTCTATCGAAGGCCTTACTGAAATCCAAGTAAACTATATCATATTCTTTATCACTGTCTACTGCCTCAAATGTTTTATTGAAAAACGTCAGTAAATTTGTCAGGCAGGAACGACCTCTCGTAAACCCATGCTGAGATTCATTAATCAAATTATGTTCTTCAAGGTGACTTCTGATAATATCAGCTATAATTGATTCTAATAATTTGCCTACTATAGACGTGAGGCTTATTGGACGGTAATTTGATGGAATGGACTTATCCCCTGATTTGAATATAGGAACTACATTAGCTATCTTCCACATCTCTGGCACAACACAGTTAGGATAAACGTATTAAACACATTCGTTAATGGCTGACTAAGTTCCATTTTGCATTCTTTAAGTACCCTGGAAAACAACTCGTCGGGTCCCGGGGACTTATTTTGCTTCAGTTTATCTATCTGTTTGATAACCATGTCCCTCGTGACAGTAATATTAGTTAATGTGAATTCTTCAGGAACTGAATAATTGTTCATTTCTGGAATCTCATTTACGTCTTCTTGTGTAAAGACTGACAAAAAATAGTCATTAAATAGAGAACACATTTCCAGTTCGTTATCCGTCAGCTGTCCATTCCCAATTTTCAGAGGTCCTACCTTTTCCTCACCTTCGTCCTGTACACTTGAAAGAACCTTTTGGATTAGTCTGATTCATTAGCAACCTTAATCTCATAGTCACGTTTAGCCTTTCTAATCCCCATTTTTACTTAACATCTCCTCTTTTGATGCGCCTATAAATTCCTCTTTTCTCCCCTAATAAATGTTTTAGCCTCCTGTTAATCCATTTGGGATCGTTATTATTTGACCTAAATTCTCTCTGGGGAATAAACATACTCTGTGCACGTTGTACATTATTAAGAAACAAATCATAATCTGCTTGTATTGTAACTGAGTTGGAAAATCTCGTCAGTGTCACAGGCTAAAAAGAAATTCCTTAGTGACCACAAGACAGTATGTCATAGCCTCGAACACCGGAGAACTTATAGAGAATCAACTTGTGAACCTGCATTCTTCTGTTATCCGGAAAGACGAGAGTGACAACGGAGCAAAGCCCAGAGAATATGAGAGAAGAAATACGCTTACTGTTTGTAGTCAGGCTATAATGTTAGAGTCGTTCTTGTGACTGTTTCAAATCTAGACATTTCTCGTCAACGCCTGATGCAAAAAGTAAATGCTGGTAACAAGTGTTTCTCCTGAGATAATTAAATAGTTAATTTTTACACTGAGTCTTGTTTCGATGTTGCCCAGGTATCTCAATAATCCATTTGATAACGATTTCTCACCGCTCAAGAAGAGACTTGTGACAAGCTCTGAAGCTGATCATGAACCACAGAGCTGAGTCGAGACCTCGACCTTCCTCTGAAACCTGTGAATGGTCGAAGTAGGACCAAAACGTCTTCTTAAGCTTCTCTCTATTGTGTCTTGTCGCCAGTTATTATTCACGCTTTATGCTGTTTAGCATTCGTGCATTCGTGACGCATGACCGAAGAATAACACGCTACATTATTCATGTTTGTTGAGTTTGTCGTTTGTTGAAGATTAATATGCTCAACGAGAGAATAATTCAGTGTCTTCCAAACTAATGGAGTTGGCGCTGAACTTCCAACAAAAACGTTACTTTTTTAGTTTTGTCAATTTTTCTGCCTCTGAACACTTTGCAGTTAAATAAAATTGATTAGTCATCGAAAAATATACACTAATAATGTCCTCCCTTACCAAGACAAGTACGCAGGAACCTTCCTCTTATTACCAGGCAGTAGTTCACTACTGTTGAGGTCAAATGAGTGTCTCTTGAACTTAACAGAGACTGACTGACTTATATTTTTCTAGTGAGAACGATCGGTCCTGTTTGCAGTTCACGCGTTAAAACTTTTTATAGTCTTTATCTTGTGTTTCATTTATTCAGGTTGTGGTATTTATAAATGGTTCAGTTTTATTGATAGAGGACAATCTAATATAACTAACCTAGATGTAGATGAATGGTTCAGAGAACCGACAAGTAGTTAAAATAGACACATATGCAACACTTGGGTATCTTTATTGAGGAAACGTTTCGCCACACAGTGGCTTCATCAGTCCAATACAAAGTAGAAAGGTGTAAGGAGAGGAGGAGTTTGAGGTTATCAGTCCCTCGGCCTGAACCATTCATCTACATCCTGTCTGACACAGCAACTTCTTGGGATCTTGATACAAAGGGATTCTTCAACATTTGTCCAAACCTTTGGACAGGACTTACTTCGACTAGTGGTTGATACCACTATGACCTGCCTCCTCCTGCTGCATCTCACCTGATTACAGCATATAAGCCACCTCTACGGCCTTGTGCTACACTTCTAACAAGATTGATGGACTGAACACATCGACTCCAGGCTGAGGGACTGATAACCTCAAACTCCTCCTCTCCTTACACCTTTCTACTTTGTATTGGACTGATGAAGCCACTGTGTGGCGAAACGTTTCCTCAATAAAGATACCCAAGTGTTGCATATGTGTCTATTTTAATTAATAACTAACCTAACTTAACCTATCACAAATAACGTAAATTGGGAGATTTGTTGCAAACCATATGTAAGAAATCCACATGGAATTTGCTAGGATGTGTTGCAAGATGTCTTAGATGGTCACGTACAGTGGGAGGGATGTGTTGCAAGGTGTCTTAGATGGTCACGTACAGTGGGAGGGATGTGTTGCAAGGTGTCTTAGATGATCAAGTACAGTGGGAGGGATGTGTTGCAAGATGTCTTAGATGGTCACGTACAGTGGGAGGGATGTGTTGCAAGATGTCTTAGATGATCACGTACAGTGGGAGGGATGTGTTGCAAGATGTCTTAGATGGTCACGTACAGTGGGAGGGAAACTTGACGATTTTGATGAGTTCTTAACGGCGGAGGAACCTGGGGCCTTTATAATGACAGAAGAGATATTTTGTTCATTTATACATTGATTGGCAAATTGTCTTTATAATCCCCATTGCGAAAACTTGTACAGTCCACCCATGTCCTTATATGAATTAACAATGGAAAGCGGTGTCAGCGGTAGCTGTGTTTAACATAAATAATGATATTATCCCAGTTCTCCCTCAGTGATCTCTTGGTTATCATTTACCTTCATATTCAACACCAATACTCATAAATACACAAGTTCCAGCCTCAGTTATTCCCTTTAGCCCACACCTGCGGTAAAGCATCTTCACTTATACCCTTCAGCTCGCTCATTCAGCATACATACCTAATTATACTCTTCAGCCTGCACTTGCAGTAAGCGTTCCCAGTTATACCCTTCAAGCAGCACCTTCTACAGACATTCTCGGTTGTTCCCTTCACCTGCGTCTTCAAACATTCTCAACACATTATCTAGGGTAGCATTGAAAATTAGGTTGAACAAATATTCTGTTAGTGGGATGGAATGTGAAGGACCTGCCTAGTATGGGCCAACAGGCCTGCTGCAGTGTTCCTCCTTTCTTATGTTCTTATGTTCTTAAGCATTCACTGGGAAATCTGGAGTTTTGAAAGAGCCACCAGAGCGACACAGGCAGTGTAGCCTGACAGCAAACGGGAGCGAATTTCTTCTCCCATGTCCTTTGCCTTGTCTCTGATATCACTCTCTTCTTTCCGGACAACAGAAGAATGCAGTTTCACGAGTTGATTCTGGCAATGAGTTCTCCGGTTTTCGTGGCAATGATATACGGCCTAATGGCTAATAAGTAAGTCTCTTGTTATCAATAATCCATTTGATAACGATTTCTCACCGCTCAAGAAGAGACTTGTGACAAGCAGTAATCTTATGTAACAAGCATTCACTGGGAAATCTGGAGTTTTGAAAGAGCCACCAGAGCGACACTGGCAGTGTAGCCTGACAACAAACGGGGAGTGAATTTCTTCTCCCATGTCACTCTCTTCTTTCCGGACAACAGAAGAATGCAGTTTCACGAGTTGATTCTGGCAATGAGTTCTCCGGTTTTCCTGGCAATGATATACGGCCTAATGGCTAATAAGTCTCTTGTTAAATCTGCGTGGGACTTGCACGTGAGTTTATATATTTATCAACGCTTATTGCTTTGGTAGCACTGAAAGTGGTTTGGGCAAATATCCTGTTAGTGGGTTGGATTCGTGAAGGACCTGCCCAATATTTGTCCGTTTTTTCGCACACCTCAACAGTTCGCTTTAATACCCCATTAATTGATCAAACTTTTACCCTGCAGAAGGATTCTATAATTTTCTTCTTCAAACCCACTTTGAAAACTATATTTCTGCATACATTTTTCAATACTACTCAAGGAATAAGTGCGACAGGTGGATGACAACCCTTAGGTATTTATCAAATGGTTTTTCACTTCTGACAAGATGATGAAGTAGACACATGTGCAACATCAGGATATCTTATCATTATGGTGCAAACATAAACACTAGAAATACACACTGAAGACAGTGAAGAAAGAGGCAGTTTGACATTCAGCCAAGGAGTAGCCATAATTTACCGAACGATAACAGGTCCCTTTTCGAAACTTTTTTTTTTCTCATTCGTATTTGCAGTTTTTTTGCAAGAATTCACTTCAGTACAACAGTTAATAATGAAACTTTCGACATATTCTGATTCTCGTATTATAGATGAATGGTTCAGTCTTTTACCAAGAGAAGGGAACACTGCAGTAGACCTACTGGCAGGTCTTTCTCAAGCTCACTCTAACAAAAAACATTTGCTCAACAAATTTTTAATACTAAGGAACATAAGAAAGGAGGAACACTGCAGCAGGTCTGTTGGCCCGTACTAGGCAGGACCTTCATAATCCTTCCCACTAATAGAATATTTGCTCAACACAATTTTCAATGCTACCCAAGCAATAAGCTTTGATAGTTCTATTTACTCATGTGCAAGTCAAACTCAAATCCAACCCCTCTCAGTACCCAAGGAGTCAGCTTTGACAAATGCAACTAATTTGAAATTTTATTATGGCAACGTTTCGCTCTCCAGAAGTTTGTCAAGCCGGCTTGACAAAGCTCTAGGAGAGCGAATCGTTGCTTCAATAAATTGTCACATTAGTTGCATTTGTGTTCTTTTACTTAACACTTGTCTAACATCTGCGTATCTTTTTCAGTAGACATTTCGTTTTTTAGCGACTTTTTAAATATGATTCAGGTACTTATGGAGAGATGGTTCAGAGAATAGAAAAGATTAGTAATCAATTCAGGAACTTTATATGCAAGGAAACTTCTTCATCCTTTTCCTTCATTACTTCCTACCTACTTGCCCATCCCCTATGTCTCTCTGGAATCCTACCTCTCTAAAATTCTCCACCTGAATCTTCATGTCTATTCGCTCCCTATATATACTCAAGGAATAAAAGGAGTATGCAAGGATTTTCTCAGTGATACGTATGCAGGGAGTATCTGCTTGTATTGTAACTGAGTTGGAAAATCTCGTCAGTGTCACAGGCTAAAGAGACTTCCTTAGTGACCACAAGACAGTATGTCATAGCCTCGAACACCTATCTAATCCAAAAGGGTTCTTTCAAGTGTACAGGACGAAGGTGAGGGAAAAGGTAGGACCTCTGAAAATTGGGAATGGACAGCTGACGGATAACGAACTGGAAATGTGTTCTCTATTTAATGACTATTTTTTGTCAGTCTTTACACAAGAAGACGTAAATGAGATTCCAGAAATTAACAATTATTCAGTTCCTGAAGAATTCATATTAACTAATATTACTGTCACGAGGGATATGGTTATCAAACAAATAGATAAACTGAAGCAAAATAAGTCCCCGGGACCCGACGAGTTGTTTTCCAGGGTACTTAAAGAATGCAAAATGGAACTTAGTCAGCCATTAACGAATGTGTTTAATACGTCCATCCTAACTGGTGTTGTGCCAGAGATGTGGAAGATAGCTAATGTAGTTCCTATATTCAAATCAGGGATAAGTCCATTCCATCAAATTACCGTCCAATAAGCCTCACGTCTATAGTAGGCAAATTATTAGAATCAATTATAGCTGATATTATCAGAAGTCACCTTGAAGAACATAATTTGATTAATGAATCTCAGCATGGGTTTACGAGAGGTCGTTCCTGCCTGACAAATTTACTGACGTTTTTCAATAAAACATTTGAGGCAGTAGACAGTGATAAAGAATATGATATAGTTTACTTGGATTTCAGTAAGTCCTTCGATAGAGTACCTCACAAGAGACTCTTAAGAAAGGTGGCAGCTCATGGTATAGGAGGTAAAGTTCTAGCATGGATAGAGGCATGGCTTACCAATAGAAAGCAGAGAGTTTCCATTAATGGGGTCAAATCTGAATGGGGATTTGTCACTAGTGGCGTTCCACAAGGATCAGTTTTGGGCCCATTGTTGTTCATAATTTACATTAATGACCTTGATGAAGGAATTGCAAGTGACATGAGTAAATTTGCTGATGATACAAAAATTGGCCGTATAATTCATTCTGAGGAGGATAACAGTGAACTCCAGGAGGATTTGGATAAATTAATGTCTTGGTCTGAAAAGTGGCAGATGAAGTTCAATGTGGACAAGTGTAAGGTGCTTGTCGTTGGTAATGAAAATATCCCTCGAATTTATAAACTAGGTGAAGTTGAGCTTGATCATACAGAATGTGAAAAAGACTTGGGAGTCATGGTAAGCAGAAATCTAAAGCCAAGACAACAGTGCCTAAGTGTGCGCAATAAGGCTAACAGATTACTAGGATTTATTTCAAGAAGTATAAGCAACAGAAGTCCAAAAGTTATTTTACAGCTCTATACATCACTAGTGAGACCTCATTTGGATTATGCAGCTCAGTTTTGGTCTCCTTACTACAGGATGGATATAGATTCATTGGAGAACATACAAAGAAGAATGACTAAAATGATTTACAGTATAAGAAATCTCCCGTATGAAGATAGACTTAGAGCGTTGAATCTCCACTCTCTGGAGAGACGTAGAATGAGGGGAGATATCATCGAGGTGTACAAGTGGATGATGGGCATAAACAAAGGAGATATTAATAAAATACTGAGGATATCGAACCAAGTAAGAACGAGAAATAACGGATTTAAATTGGATAAATTTAGATTTAGAAAGGACATAGGCAAGTACTGGTTTCGAACAGAGTTGTAGATGCGTGGAACAATCTTCCGAGTACTGTGATAGAGGCTAGGACCTTGGGTGGCTTTAAAAGAGATTGGACAAATATATGAGTGGGAGGGGCTGGGTTTGATTTGTGTCGTGAGTACGGGAATAAATTTTTAGGTAGTGGTGGTTTTGATAAGGACCTGCCTTGTATGGGCCAGTAGGCCTTCTGCAGTGTTCCTCCATTCTTATGTTCTTATGTTCTTATATTAATAAAATACTGAGGATATCGAACCAAGTAAGAACCAGAAATAACGGATTTAAATTGGATAAATTTAGATTTAGAAAGGACATAGGCAAGTACTGGTTTTCGAACAGAGTTGTAGATGCGTGGAACAATCTTCCGAGTACTGTGATAGAGGCTAGGACCTTGGGTGGCTTTAAAAAGAGATTGGACAAATATATGAGTGGGAGGGGCTGGGTTTGATTTGTGTCGTGAGTACGGGAATAAATTCTTAGGTAGTGGTGGTTTTGATAAGGACCTGCCTTGTATGGGCCAGTAGGCCTTCTGCAGTGTTCCTCCATTCTTATGTTCTTATGTAGAACTCATAGCCAGAATCAACTTGTGAACCTGCATTCTTCTGTTATCCGGAAAGACGAGAGTGACAACGGAGAAAAGCCCAGAGAATACGAGAGAAGAAATACGCTTACTGTTTGTAGTCAGGCTATAATGTTAGAGTCGTTCTTGTGACTGTTTCAAATCTAGACATTTCTCGTCAACGCCTGATGCAAAAAGTAAATGCTGGTAACAAGTGTTTCTCCTGAGATAATTAAATAGTTAATTTTTACACTCAGTCTTGTTTCGATGTTGCCCAGGTATCTCAATAATCCATTTGATAACGATTTCTCACCGCTCAAGAAGAGACTTGTGACAAGCAGTAATCTTATGTAACAAACATTCACTGGGAAATCTGGAGTTTTGAAAGAGCCACCAGAGCGACACAGGCAGTGTAGCCTGACAGCAAACGGGGAGCGAATTTCTTCTCCCATGTCCTTTTGCCTTGTCTCTGATGTCACTCTCTTCTTTCCGGACAACAGAAGAATGCAGTTTCACGAGTTGATTCTGGCAATGAGTTCTCCGGTTTTCGTGGCAATGATATACAGCCTAATGGCTAATAAGTAAGTCTCTTGTTAAATCTGCGTGGGACTTGCACGTGAGTTTATATATTTATCAACGCTAATTGCTTTGGTAGCACTGAAAGTGGTTTGGGCAAATATCCTGTTAGTGGGTTGGATTCGTGAAGGACCTGCCCAATATTTGTCCGTTTTTTTCGCACACCTCAACAGTTCGCTTTAATACCCCATTAATTGATCAAACTTTTACCCTGCAGAAGGATTCTATAATTTTCTTCTTCAAACCCACTTTGAAAACTATATTTCTGCATACATTTTTCAATACTACTCAAGGAATAAGTGCGACAGGTGGATGACAACCCTTAGGTATTTATCAAATGGTTTTTCACTTCTGACAAGATGATGAAGTAGACACATGTGCAACATCAGGATATCTTATCATTATGGTACAAATATAAACACTAGAAATACACACAGAAGACAGTGAAGAAAGAGGCAGTTTGACATTCAGCCAAGGAGTAGAAATAATTTACCGAACGATGACAGGTCCTTTTTCGAAGCTTTTTATATTTCTCATTCGTATTTGCAGTTTTTTTTTGCAAGAATTCGCTTCAGTACAACAGTTAATAATGAAACTTTCGACATATTCTGATTCTCGTATTATAGATGAATGGTTCAGTCTTTTACCAAGAGAAGGGAACACTGCAGTAGACCTACTGGCAGGTCTTTCTCAAGCTCACTAACAAAAAACATTTGCTCAACAAATTTTTAATACTAAGGAACATAAGAAAGGAGGAACACTGCAGCAGATCTGTTGACCCGTACTAGGCAGGGCCTTCATAATCCTTCCCACTAATAGAATATTTGCTCAACACAATTTTCAATGCTACCCAAGCAATAAGCTTTGATAGTTCTATTTACTCATGTGCAAGTCAAACTCAAATCCAACCCCTCTCAGTACCCAAGGAGTAAGCTTTGACAAGATTACTAATTACTTTGCAAGTCCCATTTAAATAATCTAAATTTGAAGATACCGAAGATTGAAGATTCAGTAACTCTTCTAGGCAACCTCTTCCACTAGTCAGCTGCTTGGCAGATAATTCCACGCATCGAACCCTATGAAATACCGCCAAGATGATGAAAGAGACACTTGTTTAATGTATTAATATTGGTAGAATTACCGACAATTTGTAAGTAAAAGGACACAAATGCAACTAATTTGAAATTTTATTATGGCAACGTTTCGCTCTCCAGAAGTTTGTCAAGCCGGCTTGACAAAGCTCTAGGAAGCGAATCGTGCTACAATAAATCGTGTCACATTAGTTGCATTTGATGCTTTCTTATACTACTGTCTAACATCTGCGTATCTTTTTCAGTAGACATTTCGTTTTTTAGCGACTTTTTAAATATGATTCAGGTACTTATGGAGAGATGGTTCAGAGAATAGAAAAGATTAGTAATCAATTAAGGTACTTTATATGCAAGGAAACTTCTTCATCCTTTTCCTTCATTACTTCCTACCTACTTGCCCATCCCCTATGTCTCTCTGGAATCCTACCTCTCTAAAATTCTCCACCTGAATCTTCACGTCACTTCGCTCCCTATATATACTCAAGGAATAAAAGGAGTATGCAAGGATTTTCTCAGTGATACGTATGCAGGGAGTATCTGCTTGTATGTCATAGCCTCGAACACCGGAGAACTCATAGCTAGAATCAACTTGTGAACCTGCATTCTTCTGTTATCCGGAAAGACGGAGTGACAACGGAGAAAAGCCAGAGAATACGAGGAAGAAATACGCTTACTGTTTGTAGTCAGCTATAATGTTAGAGTCGTTCTTGTGACTGTTTCAAATCTAGACATTTCTCGTCAACGCCTGATGCAAAAAGTAAATGCTGGTAACAAGTGTTTCTCCTGAGATAATTAAATCGTTAATTTTTACACTCAGTCTTGTTTCGATGTTGCCCAGGTATCTCAATAATCCATTTGATAATGATTTCTCACCGCTCAAGAAGAGACTTGTGACAAGCAGTAATCTTATGTAACAAGCATTCACTGGAAATCTGGAGTTTTGAAAAGAGCCACCAGAGCGACACTGGCAGTGTAGCCTGACAACAAACGAGAGAGCGAATTTCTTCTCCCATGTCCTTTGACTTGTCTCTGATGTCACTCTCTTCTTTCCAGGACAACAGAAGAAGATACAGTTTCACAAGTTGATTCTGGCAATGAGTTCTCCGGTTTTCGTGGCAATGATATACGGCCATAGAAGTAAGTATCTTGTACTCCAAATCTGCGTGGGACTTGCACGTGAGTTTATATATTTATCAACGCTTATTGCTTTGGTAGCACTGAAAGTGGTTTGGGCAAATATCCTGTTAGTGGGTAGGATTCGTGAAGGACCTGCCCATATTTGTCCGTTTTCCTTTGCACACCTCAACAGTTCGCTTTAATACCCCATTAATTGATCAAACTTTTACCCTGCAGAAGGATTCTATAATTTTCTTCTTCAAACCCACTTTGAAAACTATATTTCTGCATACATTTTTCAATACTACTCAAGGAATAAGTGCGACAGGTGGATGACAACCCTTAGGTATTTATCAAATGGTTTTTCACTCTGACAAGATGATGAAGTAGACACATGTGCAACATCAGGATATCTTATCATTATGGTGCAAATATAAACACTAGAAATACACACAGAAGCCAGTGAAGAAAGAGGCAGTTTGACATTCAGCCAAGGAGTAGCCATAATTTACCGAAGGATGACAGGTCCTTTTTTGAAACTTTTTATTTTTCTCATTCGTATTTGCATTTTTTTTTGCAAGAATTCGCTTCAGTACAACAGTTAATAATGAAACTTTCGACATATTCTGATTCTCGTATTATAGATGAATGGTTCAGTCTTTTACCAAGAAAAGGGAACACTGCAGTAGACCTACTGGCAGGTCTTTCTCAAGCTCACTAACAAAAAAAACATTTGCTCAACAAATTTTTAATACTAAGGAACATAAGAAAGGAGGAACACTGCAGCAGATCTGTTGACCCGTACTAGGCAGGGCCTTCATAATCCTTCCACTAATAGAATATTTGCTCAACACAATTTTCAATGCTACCCAAGCAATAAGCTTTGATAGTTCTATTTACTCATGTGCAAGTCAAACTCAAATCCAACCCCTCTCAGTACCCAAGGAGTAAGCTTTGACAAGATTACTAATTACTTTGCAAGTCCCATTTAAATAATCTAAATTTGAAGATACCGAAGATTGAAGATTCAGTAACTCTTCTAGGCAACCTCTTCCACTAGTCAGCTGCTTGGCAGATAATTCCACGATCGAAGGCTATGAAATACCCAAGATGATGAAAGAGACACTTGTTTAATGTATTAATATTGGTAGAATTACCGACAATTTGTAAGTAAAAGGACACAAATGCAACTAATTTGAAATTTTATTATGGCAACGTTTCGCTCTCCAGAAGTTTGTCAAGCCGGCTTGACCAAAGCTCTAGGAGAGCGAATCGTTCTACAATAATTGTCCCTTAGTTGCATTTGTGTTCTTTACTAACACTTGTCTAACATCTGCGTATCTTTTTCAGTAGACATTTCGTTTTTTAGCGACTTTTTAAATATGATTCAGGTACTTATGGAGAGATGGTTCAGAGAATAGAAAAGATTAGTAATCAATTCAGGTACTTTATATGCAAGGAAACTTCTTCATCCTTTTCCTTCATTACTTCCTACCTACTTGCCCATCCCTATGTCTCTCTGAATCCTACCTCTCTAAAATTCTCCACCTGAATCTTCACGTCACTTCGCTCCTATATATACTTTAAGGTACAGGAGAATGAGGGATTTAAGTGTACGGATGAAGGGAAGGACAGCTTGTATAGTAACTGAACTGGAAATTGTCGTTCTCTAAAGACTACTTTTGTGACCACAAGAAGACGTAAATGAGAAATTGCCAGAATTCAACAATCATTCTTCAGTTTCCGGAAAAGAATGACAACGATAAGCCATAAAAAAATTACTGTTTTAGGTAGGCTTTTAAATGATTTGATAAAAGGACACAATAACTAAGTACATTTTAGGACTTTCCGACCAGGAGCTTTCTCAGGGAAACTTAAAAAGCAAGATGGAACTTAGTCAGCCAAAATTTTTAACATAATGTTGATTTCACGTTTTAAATCCCAACGGTTTCTCCAAGCCTGTGAAGAAAGCTTAAAGTGTTCCTAAAAATTTCAAATCAGGCGATAAGTCCAGGTTTTCCCAATAAATTGTACCGTTCTCCAAAATAAGCCCTAACGTCTATAGTAGGCAAATTATTAGAATCAATTATAGCTGATATATAGAAGTCACCTTGAAGAACATAATTTGATTAATGAATCTCAGCATGGGATTACGAGAGGTCGTTCCCTGCTAACAAATTTACTTGACGTTTTTCATAAGCTTTGAGGCAGTAGACAGTGATAAAGAATATGATATAGTTTATTGGATTTCAGTAAGGCCTTCGATAGAGTACTCACAAGAGACTCTTAAGAAAGGTGGCGCTCATGGTATAGGAGGTAAAGTTCTAGCATGGATAGAGGCATGGCTACCATAGAAAGCAGAGAGTTTCATTATTGGGGTCAAATCTGAATGGGGATTTGTCACCAGTGGCGTTCCACAAGGATCAGTTTTGGTCCCATTGTTGTTCATAATTTACATAAATGACCTTGATGAAGGAATTGCAAGTGACATGAGTAAATTTGCTGATGAACAAAAATAGGCCGTATAATTCATTCTGAGGAGGATACCAATGAACTCCAGGAGGATTTGGATAAATTAATGTCTTGGTCTGAAAAGTGGCAGATGAAGTTCAATGTGGACAAGTGTAAGGTGCTAGTCGTTGGTAATGAAAATATCCCTCGAATTTATAAACTAGGTGAAGTTGAGCTTGATCATACAGAATGTGAAAAAGACTTGGGAGTCATGGTAAGCAGAAATCTAAAGCCAAGACAACAGTGCCTAAGTGTGCGCAATAAGGCTAACAGATTACTAGGATTTATTTCAAGAAGTATAAGCAACAGAAGTCCAAAAGTTATTTTACAGCTCTATACATCACTAGTGAGACCTCATTTGGATTATGCAGCTCAGTTTTGGTCTCCTTACTACAGGATGGATATAGATTCATTGGAGAACATACAAAGAAGAATGACTAAAATGATTTACAGTATAAGAAATCTCCCGTATGAAGATAGACTTAGAGCATTGAATCTCCACTCTCTGGAGAGACGTAGAATAAGAACATAAGAAAGGAGGAACACTGCAGCAGGCCTGTTGGCCCATACTAGGCAGGTCCTTCACAATCCGTCCCACTAACAGAATATTTGCTCAACCCAATTTTCAATGCTACCCAAGAAATAAGCTTTGACAATTCTACCCTCATGCGCGAGTCCCACTCAAATCCAACCCCTCTCACTCATGAATTTATCCAACCTAAATTTGAAACTACCCAAGGTCCTAGCTTCAATAACCCTACTAGGCAGACTGTTCCACTCATCAACTACCCTATTTCCAAACCAATACTTTCCTATATCCTTTCTAAATCTAAACTTATCTAACTTGAATCCATTATTGCGGTTTCTCTTGGAGAGATATCCTCAAGACCTTATTTATATCCCCTTTGTTAATACCCATTTTCCACTTGTATACCTCGATCATGTCTCCCTCATTCTACGTCTTACAAGTGAATGTAATTTTAGGGTCTTCAATCTTTCTTCGTAAGGAAGATTTCTAATGCTATGTATTAATTTAGTCATTCTACGCTGAATGTACAAGTGTACAAGTGTACCAGCTGGACAGTGGTGACCTGTTCTTAGCTCAGTGAAGACGTGTCTAGTGTACTCCCTGTGGACTGAATCAAGATGCCCCCTATTGAGCAACTTTACCAGCAGCTTAAGGAGGAATTGAGGGTAGCGAAGCTTGAGATACGGCGATTGACGGAGGAAAACAAGAGGATTCGTAGTAGTCCTCCTGTTGTGAGTCCTCAGGTCAAGAAGGTAACCTGGGCAGTGGCCGGACAGCATGGGACGAAGTTGAAGATCAAGAAGACGAATGGAGAGGTAGTAACGACGAAGAAGAAAGAGACTGCTGTGGAAACTTCGAACTCCTTTTCTGTGCTTCCAGACGAATGTGAGTCGACTACTGGGAACGTCACGACGAACTGTACCAAGGAAGGTAAAAACATTGTTGTTGTTGGGGATAGCCAAGAAAGTGGCAGCTCATGGCATTGGGGAAAAAGTGCTGTCATGGATCGAGTCATAGCTCACAAATAAGAACATAAGAATGGAGGAACACTGCAGAAGGCCTACTGGCCCATACAAGGCAAGTCCTTTTCAAAACCACCACTACCAAAAATTTACTCCTGTACTCACGACACTAATCAAACCCAGCCCCTCCCACTCATATATTTGTCCAATCTCTTTTTAAGCCACCCAAGGTCCTAGCCTCTATCACCCTACTCGGAAGATTGTTCCACGCATCTACAACTCTGTTCGAAAACCAGTACTTGCCTATGTCCTTTCTAAATCTAAATTTATCCAATTTAAATCCGTTATTTCTGGTTCTTACTTCGTTCGATATCCTCAGTATTTTATTAATATCTCCTTTGTTTAGCTATCATCCACTTGTACACCTCGATGATATCTCCCCTCATTCTACGTCTCTCCAGAGAGTGGAGATTCAATGCCTAAGTCTATCTTCATACGGGAGATTTCTTATACTGTAAATCATTTTAGTCATTCTTCTTTGTATGTTCTCCAATGAATCTATATCCATCCTGTAGTAAGGAGACCAAAACTGAGCTGCATAATCCAAATGAGGTCTCACTTGTGATGTATAGAGTTGTAAAATAACTTTTGGACTTCTGTTGCTTATACTTCTTGAAATAAATCCTAGTAACTGTTGCCTTATTGCCACACTTAGGCACGTTGTCTTGGCTTTAGATTTCTGCTACCATGACTCCCAAGTCTTTTTTCACATTCTGTATGATCAAGCTCAACTTCACCTAGTTTATAAATTCGAGGGATATTTTCATTACCAACGACTACACCTTACACTTGTCCACATTGAACTTCATCTGCCACTTTTCAGACCAAGACATTAATTTATCCAAATCCTCCTGGAGTTCATTGGTATCCTCCTCAGAATGAATTATACGGCCTATTTTTGTATCATCAGCAAATTTACTCATGTCACTTAATTCCTTCATCAGGTCATTTATGTAAATTATGAACAACAATGGGCCCAAAACTGATCCTTGTGGAACGCCACGGTGACAAATCCCCATTCAGATTTGGACACCATTAATGAAACTCTCTTTCTATTGGTAAGCCATGCCTCTATCCATGCTAGAACTTTACCTCCTATACCATGAGCTGCCACCTTTCTTAAGAGTCTCCTGTGAGGTACTCTATCGAAGGCCTTACTGAAATCCAAGTAAACTATATCATATTCTTTATCACTGTCTACTGCCTCAAATGTTTTATTGAAAAAAGTCAGTAAATTTGTCAGGCAGGAACGACCTCGTAAACCCATGCTGAGATTCATTAATCAAATTATGTTCTTCAGGTGACTTCTGATAATATCAGCTATAATTGATTCTAATAATTTGCCTACTATAGACGGAGGCTTATTGGACGGTAATTTGATGGACTGGACTTATCCCCTGATTTGAATATAGGAACTACATTAGCTATCTTCCACATCTCTGGCACAACACCAGTTAGGATGGACGTTTAAACACATTCGTTAATGGCTGACTAAGTTCCATCTTGCATTCTTTAAGTACCCTGGAAAACAACTCGTCGGGTCCTGGGGACTTATTTTGCTTCAGTTTATCTATCTGTTATTTAAGAACATAAGAACATAAGAATGGAGGAACACTGCAGAAGGCCTACTGGCCCATACAAGGCAGGTCCTTATCAAAACCACCACTACCTAAAAATTTATTCCCGTACTACGACACAAATCAAACCCAGCCCCTCCCCCTTTTTGTCCA
>WNWK01038531.1:0-17894 GCA_009830355.1 Cherax destructor | reverse complement strand
GATAATGAACAAGTTACAATGGTAATGAACAAGTTACAATGGTAATGAACAAGTTACAATGGTAATGAACAAGTTACAATGGTAATGAACAAGTTACAGTGGTAATAAACAAGTTACAGTGGTAATAAACAAGTTACAGTGGTAATGAACAAGTTACAGTGATAATGAACAAGTTACAATGGTAATGAACAAGTTACAATGGTAATGAACAAGTTACAGTGGTAATAAACAAGTTACAGTGGTAATGAACATGTTACAGTGGTAATGAACAAGTTACACAGGTAATGAACAAGTTACAATGGTAATGAACAAGTTACATTGGTAATGAACAAGTTACAGTGGTAATAAACAAGTTACAGTGGTAATGAACAAGTTACAGTGGTAATGAACAAGTTACAGTGGTAATGAACAAGTTACAGTGGTAATGAACAAGTTACAATGGTAATGAACAAGTTACAATGGTAATGAACAAGTTACAGTGGTAATAAACAAGTTACAGTGGTAATGAACAAGTTACAATGGTAATGAACAAGTTACAGTGGTAATGAACAAGTTACAGTGGTAATGAACAAGTTACATTGGTAATGAACAAGTTACAATGGTAATGAACAAGTTACAGTGGTAATGAACAAGTTACAGTGGTAATGAACAAGTTACAATGGTAATGAACAAGTTACATTGGTAATAACAAAAAAGGCACAATACCGTGACTGGAACAATACACACACAACCCGCACATATAAAAGAGAGGAGCTTACGACGACGTTTCGGCCCGACTTGGACCATTTACAAAGTCACACTAACACACAGAGACAGAGGAAGGGTATTTATAGGCAGGCAGACAGGGGAGGGTACAAGAGAGTGGGGAAATGTAGGAGTAGTGGTAGTAGTCGAGACTGTTCTTCTTCCCACTATTGATGTACGTCCTTCACTCTGGCTCCGCTATGTAGATGACATCTTTGCTCTTTGGCCTCATGACTTAAGTCTCTTCCAACCTTTTCTTGATGCTCTTAATAATCTTGCCCCTTCCATTAAGTTTAAAGCTGATTGGGAATCTAATTCTTTGCTTCCTTTCCTTGATGTTCATGTCCACCGTTCAGTTACAGGTTTTGCCTTCTCCGTGTACCGCAAGCCTATGCACAGTGGCATGTACATTCATTACTTCTCTTATCATGCCTCCTCTGTCAAGAAGAGTGTTCTTATCTCCCTCTTCTCCGTGCTCTCCGCATCTGTGATCCTCAGTTTCTTGAAGCAGAAATTTCCACTCTTCATAATTCTTTTTCCCGCCTGGGCTACCCTTCCCATTTCATAGACTCTGCTTTCTCTCGTGCTAAACGGACTTTCTTCTCCCTAAACCCTCTACTCCTGAGAACTCTCCAGTCCTCTGCCTTCCCTACATCTCTGGTCTCTCTAATCTCAGCAACTCTCTCCGTTCCTTAGACATCAAACTTACCTTTCGCCAAACTAACACTCTTCGCACTAATCTAGTTCATACCTCCCCTACCTCCACAGATTCTCCTGGTGTCTACTCTATTTCTGCTCCTCCTGTCCTCTTCAGTACTTCGGAGAAACTGGCCGATCTCTTCTGACAGACTCAGGGAGCACAAAAATAGTGTTAGGCTTGCCGACACTAATAATGCTCTTTTCTGTCATGTCAGAGATCACAGTCATCCCATTGATTGGTCTTCTGCTAAAACTGTCTACCCTACGTCTAACTTTCATAGTCGCCGCCTGGTTGAATCCTCCCTTATACACAACTTTCCTGTATGAATCTTAGCCCTGGCTTTGTCTCTGTTGATGCTTTCCTCTCTCATTACATTGTTAAATGCTCTAAACTTCAGAACACCCGTGACTTAACCTGATTCCTTCCCTGTCTTATCTTCCCCCTTCTCCTTTTTTCTCCTTGGGTTTTCCTTTCTTTCTGTTCTTTCTTTTGCCTTGTATTTTCCTTCATTTTTTCGCTTTTCTTCCCTCTCGTACCCCCCTTGCGGGTCGCTAGCCTCATAGCAGTGCTCCTTCCCATATGACTGTCTACTCTACTACCTTTACTACTACCTTTACTACTACCACTACTACCACTACTCCTACATTTCCCCACTCTCTTGTACCCTCCCTGTCTGCCTGCCTATAAATACCCTTCCTCTGTCTCTGTGTGTTAGTGTGACTTTGTAAATGGTCCAAGTCGGGCCGAAACGTCGTCGTAAGCTCCTCTCTTTTATATGTGCGGGTTGTGTGTGTACATTGGTAATGAACAAGTTACAATGGTAATGAACAAGTTACAGTGGTAATGAACAAGTTACAATGTTAATGAAAAAGTTACAGTGGTAATGAACAAGTTAGAGTAGTAATGAACAAGTTAGAGTGGTAATGAACAAGTTACAGTGGTAATGAACAAGTTACAGTGGTAATAAACAAGTTACAGTGGTAATGAACAAGTTACAGTGGTAATGAACAAGTTACAGTGGTAATGAACAAGTTACAGTGGTAATGAACAAGTTACAGTGGTAATGAACAAGTTAGAGTGGTAATAAACAAGTTAGAGTGGTAATGAACAAGTTACAGTGGTAATGAACAAGTTATAGTGGTAATAAACAAGTTACAGTGGTAATGAACAAGTTAGAGTGGTAATAAACAAGTTACAGTGGTAATGAACAAGTTACAGTGGTAATGAACAAGTTACACTGGTAATAAACAAGTTAGAGTAGTAATGAACAAGTTACAGTGGTAATGAACAAGTTACACTGGTAATAAACAAGTTAGAGTGGTAATGAACAAGTTACAGTGGTAATGAACAAGTTACACTGGTAATGAACAAGTTACAGTGGTAATAAACAAGTTACAGTGGTAATGAACAAGTTACAGTGGTAATAAACAAGTTACAGTGGTAATGAACAAGTTACACTGGTAATGAACTATTTACATGTTTATATCTGGTTACAATCGTAATGAGTTATTTATGCAAACCTGAATTAGATCACAAAAATATTACCTTAAAGCAATGTATGCTTGCTAAAAGAAGTTTAAGTGTTTATGCGTTATTTATAGAGGGCAAAGTCAGGGCTTACCACTGTGGGGGCGTTGATCCCCGACACCCTCTCCAGGTATACTCCAGGTATTTCTTGAAAATTTCTGAGTTGTCTCTGAATACATTAATTTTATGGCATTCCAGCACATAATGACGCAAGGTGTGACAACAGTCCATCTGGTGGTGGTGATTCAACCTCCCAGAGATAATGGTAACCCAGCTGGAGCCGGGCGGTGGTGACATCCAAGAGTCAGCAATTTTGTTGGATGCACCATAGACATGTGGCTACTCCTGCATGATAGAATGATGATAGATGGACTGACTGATGTCAGTCTCCCTCAGTCTCAATAGAGTTCACATGAAGTTCTTTTCGTATATTGTTCTCAAACTGCTAACTGACAGCCCAAGATTGTTATCTACTCCCTCTTTTATGGCTGCCAGGTCATCAGTTCTATCATGAAGACCAATGTGAGAGGGAGTCCATGGAAGGTGGACTACGACTCCACTGTCCACAGTCCTACCTGTGTCTGGCTTCTGAAAAATGAGACAAATCAAACAATGTTGAAGACAAAAACAGAGGATGCTACTTATAACTGCCAGGTAGTGAAGTGTACCAACCAAACACAGTATTCCACACCAGGAGAGTAGTGTGAAGGCAGGCTGGCAGGTAGTGAAGTGTACCAACCAAACAGTATTCCACACCAGGAGAGTAGTGTAAAGGCAGGCTGGCAGGTAGTGAAGTGTACCAACCAAACACAGTATTCCACCCCAGGAGAGTAGTGTGAAGGCAGGCTGGCAGGTAGTGAAGTTTGAACGTCTGATCGTCTTTATGCTAAGTGTGGTAGTGGAGAACACAAGACATGACTGAACCTCTTAGGCTGAGTATTAATTATAGATGCAGCCTGCATCTACTTGACAAGTGGAATACAGTCTGCGCATTGTATCTTTCATTTCCTTTGGGGAAGGTTTCACTGTGACTTTCGTGGCGATCAGTTAAAGACTCTTCTGACTTCTCTTCCCTTCCATATTTTAAATACGGGACTCTGACCCATTTTGATCCTCGCGCTCAATCTCTCTTACACTGATCTCTCAGTTTGCTTCTCATCAACTGCACTTTACCTGGTCTGTGCTTCCAGATTTACATGACAGCGATCATTTTCCTAGACTTACTTCCCCTTCTTGTTTTCACTGTCCAACGTTGCCAATTTGAATGGGCGAATTGGGACCTGTACGCGCCTCAAACTTTTTTTAATGAGGAACCTTCTTCGTCCTCTACTGATAAGCTGTTACAACAATTTTTGACCTCGGTTTTAACCGCGGCTTCACATTCAATCCCTCAAAGTTAGAGTAGGCACTCTCAGAAACGTGGGCCTTGGTGGTTAATGAATTCAGAGACAACTCACTCAGAAATGTTCAAGATATGTCAAAGTATTTTATCCACAGTGGTATATTACAGACCATTCTGGAAAAATACCCTGACTTTGCTCCCTGTAAATAAAGCATTGACACGTGTGTGTGTGTGTGTGTGTGTGTGCGTGTGTTGATTGCCTTTTTGTCCTGTGCACATGTCGTTTGAAGGCTGGGCCTGTTGTGTGTGCGTGTGTGTGTATGTATATATGTGTGTGTATGTGTATGTGTGTGTGTGTATGTGTGTATGTGTAAATGTAAGTGTGTATGTGTGACCCAACAATAAAATTTGCACCAAGAACTCATTACAGTTGTGACTGGGTGTAGACTAGTGAAGTGTTCATTGCATTATAATTTGTTCATGATTGTAACCATGTATAAACGTAAGTAAGTAAATTTACTTACATGTTTCATTATCTTTGTAACTTGTTAGTTCATTACCTTTGTAACTTGCTCAGCTATCATAACTTTGGGGTCCAGTCCCTGGACCCATTATGTACCTCTGTAATCTTTTGACTACCGCCCACAGGATGGGTATGGGGTGCATAATAAAGATATCAAACTAACTTGGTGGTCTCCTGCTCGTGCTCTTGTGGCACTCTTGAAGCTCGCTGCCTGGACCGATATCCTTACAATAAGACCACAGAGCGACTCCTTGATTTTAGGGAGCGAGTTACCCGAAGTGTCATCCATAAAGCTGAGAGCACTTGTTGGCAGATTATGTTTCCACCGTTACTCGGCTTCCTCTATGAGAGCAGCTTGGAAAAAGTACAGAAACTGAGTGGCAAATTCTCCTTTCTTGGCGTTGCCAGTGTCAGCATTACAAACCCTCTTGAAGTTGCCAGTGTCAGCATTACAAACCCTCTTGAAGTTGCCAGTGTCCAGCATTACAATCCCTCTTGAAGTTGCCAGTGTCAGCATTACAATCCCTCTTGAAGTTGCCAGTGTCAGCATTACAAACCCTCTTGAAGTTGCCAGTGTCAGCATTACAATCCCTCTTGAAGTTGCCAGTGTCAGCATTACAAACCCTCTTGAAGTTGCCAGTGTCAGCATTACAATCCCTCTTGAAGTTGGCAGTGTCAGCATTACTAATCCCTCTTGAAGTTGCCAGTGTCAGCATTACAATCCCTCTTGAAGTTGCCAGTGTCAACATTACAATCCCTCTTGAAGTTGCCAGTGTCAACATTACAATCCCTCTTGAAGTTGCCAGTGTCAGCATTACAATCCCTCTTGAAGTTGCCAGTGTCAGCATTACAATCCTCTTGAAGTTGCCAGTGTCAGCATTACAATCCCTCTTGAAGTTGCCAGTGTCAGCATTACAATCCCTCTTGAAGTTGCCAGTGTCAGCATTACAATCCCTCTTGAAGTTGCCAGTGTCAGCATTACAATCCCTCTTGAAGTTGCCAGTGTCAGCATTACAATCCCTCTTGAAGTTGCCAGTGTCAGCATTACAAACCCTCTTGAAGTTGCCAGTGTCAGCATTACAATCCCTCTTGAAGTTGCCAGTGTCAGCATTACAAACCCTCTTGAAGTTGCCAGTGTCAGCATTACAAACCCTCTTGAAGTTGCCAGTGTCAGCATTACAATCCCTCTTGAAGTTGCCAGTGTCAGCATTACAATCCCTCTTGAAGTTGCCAGTGTCAGCATTACAAACCCTCTTGAAGTTGCCAGTGTCAGCATTACAATCCCTCTTGAAGTTGCCAGTGTCAGCATTACAAACCCTCTTGAAGTTGCCAGTGTCAGCATTACAACCCCTCTTGAAGTTGGCAGTGTCAGCATTACAATCCCTCTTGAAGTTGCCAGTGTCAGCATTACAATCCTCTTGAAGTTGCCAGTGTCAACATTACAATCCCTCTTGAAGTTGCCAGTGTCAACATTACAATCCCTCTTGAAGTTGCCAGTGTCAGCATTACAATCCCTCTTGAAGTTGCCAGTGTCAGCATTACAATCCCTCTTGAAGTTGCCAGTGTCAGCATTACAATCCTCTTGAAGTTGCCAGTGTCAGCATTACAATCCCTCTTGAAGTTGCCAGTGTCAGCATTACAATCCCTCTTGAAGTTGCCAGTGTCAGCATTACAATCCCTCTTGAAGTTGCCAGTGTCAGCATTACAATCCCTCTTGAAGTTGCCAGTGTCAGCATTACAATCCCTCTTGAAGTTGCCAGTGTCAGCATTACAATCCCTCTTGAAGTTGCCAGTGTCAGCATTACAATCCCTCTTGAAGTTGCCAGTGTCAGCATTACAATCCCTCTTGAAGTTGCCAGTGTCAGCATTACAATCCCTCTTGAAGTTGCCAGTGTCAGCATTACAATCCCTCTTGAAGTTGCCAGTGTCAGCATTACAATCCCTCTTGAAGTTGCCAGTGTCAGCATTACAATCCCTCTTGAAGTTGCCACAGAGTGAAAATCATCTTGTCCAAGGTACTCCTTTGCAAAAAATACATCAGCATATTCATTAATATTCCTTTAAAAACAAATACATTAAGAATTCTCTACATCTGACTGATTACATATGTTAATATCCTATTGTGCTTAATGTTTAAATTAAAAATGTTTAAAATTACAAATCCAAAATTAGATAAATTACTTTTTTACTACTGTAGTGGTACTGGGCATTATGTAACATTTTTTTTTAAATTACAGCTAAAAAATGTAGACGAAGATTTATATTTAATATTCTATTATTATGAAATACTCTATGCTAGGGCAGCACTTAAATTTAAAATATCATACTGTTTTATAAGCTGCATGACCCTTGTTGGTTTAGCGCCTTATTTGATTATAATGATAAGATACTGTTTTATGATTAAACAACTTTTATACAATAGATCTGCAACTGCAAATTATTATATTGAAAAAGAAGCGCTAGACCCACTAAGGTTATACAGTTCTGCCTCTAATTGCAAAATTTCCATTATATGTTACAAAAATACTATACTCTAAAGGGCTGAATCTTTACAGATGCTTGCGCTCAAATGCATCCATGTATCGATGGTTGTCACCTTAATTGTAACTGATTCTCTGTCATCTATAAATGCTCTCAACTCATCAAGTATAACTTGTAGCATGCTCGTGTCAGAAGCCAGACACAGGTATGGTAGGATTGTGGATAGTAGAGTCAGAGTGCACATGCTGTGGATTCCATCTCACATTGGTCTTCAGATGCATGATAGATCTAATGAATTGGCTAAGTTTTATACTGTCAAAGAAGAGGGTTAATTACAATCTTGGCTTGTCAGTTAGCAGTTTGAGAACAATAATACTGAAAGAACTTCAACTGAACTTTCACTTAAGACTATCCTGCAGGAGGAGCCACATGTCTATGGTGCATCCAACAAAATAAGCAGACTCTTGGATGTCACTACCGCCGCCTCCGGCTGAGTTCAAGTATCTTTGGCAGGTTAAATACCACCACCAGATGTAGACTAAGCGAAATGTAAACTTTGCCAGTTGGACTATTGTCAAACCCTGCGTCATTATGTACTGGGTGCTTCACACCCTGAGTCATTATGTACTGGAGTGTGATAAAATTAATGAATTCAGAGACAACTGTCTCAGAAATGTTTAAGAGATGTCAAAGTATTTTATCCATAGTGGTATATTAAACCATTCTGGAAAAATACCCTGACTTTGTTCACTTTAAATATAGCTAATATTTGCATTAATAACTAATTGCAATTATGATCAGGTGTAGACGTGTGAATAGTTCATTACCTTTGTAACTTGTTCAGCTATCAAAACTTTGGAGTCAGTCTTGACACATTATGTACCTCTGTAATCTTTTTGACTACCGCCCACAGGATGGGTATGGGGTGCATAATAAAGATATTAAACTTAAACCATCTCTCAGGGGTTCCATCTATGCTCTCGTTTCTTTCCTTCAGGAAAGAAGGCAGGCTGGCAGGTAGTGAAGTGTACCAACCAAACAGTATTCCACACCAGGAGAGTAGTGTGAAGGCAGGCTGGCAGGTAGTGAAGTGTACCAACCAAACAGTATTCCACACCAGGAGAGTAGTGTGAAGGCAGGCTGGCAGGTAGTGAAGTGTACCAACCAAACAGTATTCCACACCAGGAGAGTAGTGTGAAGGCAGGCTGGCAGGTAGTGAAGTGTACCAACCAAACAGTATTTCATACCAGGAGAGTAGTGTGAAGGCAGGCTGGCAGGTAGTGAAGTGTACCAACCAAACACAGTATTCCACACCAGGAGAGTAGTGTGAAGGCAGGCTGGCAGGTAGTGAAGTGTACCAACCAAACACAGTATTCCACACCAGGAGAGTAGTGTGAAGGCAGGCTGGCAGGTAGTGAAGAGTACCAACCAAACACAGTATTCCACACCAGGAGAGTAGTGTGAAGGCAGGCTGGCAGGTAGTGAAGTGTACCAACCAAACAGTGTTCCACACCAGGAGAGTAGTGTGAAGGCAGGATGGCAGGTAGTGAAGTGTACCAACCAAACACAGTATTCCACACCAGGAGAGTAGTGTGAAGGCAGGCTGGCAGGTAGTGAAGTGTACCAACCAAACACAGTATTCCACACCAGGAGAGTAGTGTGAAGGCAGGCTGGCAGGTAGTGAAGTGTACCAACCAAACACAGTATTCCACACCAGGAGAGTAGTGTGAAGGCAGGCTGGCAGGTAGTGAAGTGTACCAACCAAACAGTATTCCATACCAGGAGAGTAGTGTGAAGGCAGGCTGGCAGGTAGTGAAGTGTACCAACCAAACACAGTATTCCACACCAGGAGAGTAGTGTGAAGGCAGGCTGGCAGGTAGTGAAGTGTACCAACCAACACAGTATTCCACACCAGGAGAGTAGTGTGAAGGCAGGCTGGCAGGTAGTGAAGTGTACCAACCAAACAGTATTCCACACCAGGAGAGTAGTGTGAAGGCAGGCTGGCAGGTAGTGAAGTGTACCAACCAAACAGTATTCCACACCAGGAGAGTAGTGTGAAGGCAGGCTGGCAGGTAGTGAAGTGTACCAACCAAACACAGTATTACACACCAGGAGAGTAGTGTGAAGGCAGGCTGGCAGGTAGTGAAGTGTACCAACCAAACAGTATTCCATACCAGGAGAGTAGTGTGAAGGCAGACTGGCAGGTAGTGAAGTGTACCCACCAAACAGTATTCCACACCAGGAGAGTAGTGTGAAGGCAGGCTGGCAGGTAGTGAAGTGTACCAACCAAACAGTATTCCATACCAGGAGAGTAGTGTGAATGCAGGCTGGCAGGTAGTGAAGTGTACCAACCAAACAGTATTCCACACCAGGAGAGTAGTGTGAAGGCAGGCTGGCAGGTAGTGAAGTGTATTTACCAAACAGTATTCCATACCAAGAGAGTAGTGTGAAGGCAGGCTGGCAGGTAGTGAAGTGTACCAACCAAACAGTATTCCACACCAGGAGAGTAGTGTGAAGGCAGGCTGGCAGGTAGTGAAGTGTACCAACCAAACAGTATTCCACACCAGGAGAGTAGTGTGAAGGCAGGCTGGCAGGTAGTGAAGTGTACCAACCAAACAGTATTCCATACCAGGAGAGTAGTGTGAAGGCAGGCTGGCAGGTAGTGAAGTGTACGAACCAAACACAGTATTCCACACCAGGAGAGTAGTGTGAAGGCAGGCTGGCAGGTAGTGAAGTGTACCAACCAAAGAGTATTCCACACCAGGAGAGTAGTGTGAAGGTAGGCTGGCAGGTAGTGAAGTGTACCAACCAAACAGTATTCCATACCAGGAGAGTAGTGTGAAGGCAGGCTGGCAGGTAGTGAAGTGTACCAACCAAACACAGTATTCCACACCAGGAGAGTAGTGTGAAGGCAGGTTGGCAGGTAGTGAAGTGTACCAACCAAACAGTATTCCATACCAGGAGAGTAGTGTGAAGGCAGGCTGGCAGGTAGTGAAGTGTACCAACCAAACAGTATTCCACACCAGGAGAGTAGTGTGAAGGCAGGCTGGCAGGTAGTGAAGTGTATTAACCAAACAGTATTCCACACCAAGAGAGTAGTGTGAAGGCAGGCTGGCAGGTAGTGAAGTGTACCAACCAAACAGTATTCCACACCAGGAGAGTAGTGTGAAGGCAGGCTGGCAGGTAGTGAAGTGTACCAACCAAACAGTATTCCACACCAGGAGAGTAGTGTGAAGGCAGGTGGCAGGTAGTGAAGTGTACCAACCAAACAGTATTCCACACCAGGAGAGTAGTGTGAAGGCAGGCTGGCAGGTAGTGAAGTGTACCAACCAAACAGTATTCCACACCAGGAGAGTAGTGTGAAGGCAGGCTGGCAGGTAGCACCTATGTCAACAAGCCTCCCAATCAAACTACGGTCATTTACTCACTCACACAAAATTAAGTACATACAAGTAAGCTCTTTCCTCCCAGGCGTGTGATGAGGTAATAATAATAGTAGTAGTAGTAATAGTAGCAGCAGTAGTAGTAGTAGTGGAGGTCCGTCACGTAGGAAATGGTGTGGCTTACGAACGTGTCAGTACCATAACCACCTTGAAAATAATTAAAATATTCAACATACGGCGTTCACTCCCTGAACATTGTTCAATAATGAATGATAAAATACCAACACCGGGTGCTGCCACTTTTTTAAGTCTTCTGAGGGACTGTCAAAACCCTTACTGACATCTATATAAGGTGATAAGGTGTCCTGTAGCCGGATCGCTAGCGCACTCAGCTCACACATTGACGTCCGGAGTTCGAGTCCCCGGTACGGCTGGAAAACATTAGGACATGTTTCCATAAGACACCTGCTGTCCATGTTCACCCATCAGTAAAATAGGTACCTGGGTGTTAGTCAACTGGTGTGGTCGCATCCTGGGACAAAATTGATCTAATTTGGGGGTAATGGTCAGCATAACAAGGGTCTTTCTATATAGTAGTATGTCATTGATGTCAGCTATGGTCTGTATACCTTGTACATGTAGAAATAAAGATATAATAATATTAACAACATGGTAGTACACGAGTATAATAAACTACAAGAGTAATGTGATTTTACAACCAGCACTCTCATGGCACAGTTGTACCAGCTGCCACCACCTGTGATGCTAACAGTTGTACCAGCTGCCACCACCTGTGATGCTAACAGTTGTACCAGCTGCCATCACCTGTGATGCCTTACCTGTGATCACCCCGAGAAATACCTATTTTCATAACCCCCTTCTAAGTAATATCTTCTATAACATTGTGAGCAGGTGGTAATGAATAAACAGAAAAGTGGGGCTCGAACCGTGGTCTATGCGCATGGGAGGCCCAGCACTGCATCACTTAGCCACAGGTTTATGACGTGGTACAATCATATCACAGAAGTGCTGGTTGTAGAATGGAACCTGTGATGATGACTGATACAGCACTGGCTCAGTGCCACTTCGGTTTTCGTGATTAATTCATTCCAGAAAGTCTGACGAAAACCGAATTGTACGAAAACTGAAGCAATATTTCCCATAAGAAATAATGTAAATCCAATTAATCCGTTCCAGACACTCCTTTGACCACACTTCATGTCCCCATCCATTCTTCTCTTTATTCACTGACAGACATTCATTGTGGCTTATCTCTGGATTATAAACACCAGTGTGTTCTTTATCATGATCCACTGACTACGATGATCTACTGGAGAAAGTTAGTCAATTTATTAGACATGAAAAACTCATTGTGAATCTATGTTGAGACATTAAATTATACTCGTCAAGGTAGCGTTCTAATATATTATCCAATTATTCTAATAATTTGTCTGCTACTGAGATCAGGCTTACTGGGTAGTGATCTGATGATAGGAGCTTACCTCTTGATTTGAAGAGAGGAATTACATTAGCTGCCTTTCACATCTCCAGCATGACATGGTTCACCATGTCCAATTTAGTGTCCTTGATAATTGCTCTTCAAGGCCTGGGGACTCAATAATAATAATAGTAATATTATACGTAGTTAAAACAATTCACAAATAACCAGCACTTTGGCGACGTTTCGGTCCGTCCTGGACTTGGTCTGTCCTGCACCTGGTCCGTCCTGGACTTGGTCTGTCCTGCACCTGGTCCGTCCTGCACCTGGTCCGTCCTGCACCTGGTCCGTCCTGCACCTGGTCCGTCCTGCACCTGGTCCGTCCAGTTGAGAGTTAATTACAGTCGAGGACAGACCAAAACGCCTCCATAAGTTTCCTACTGTAAATGTGGGTTACTTGTGAAATGCATTTTGTTAAGCAATTTACCTCTTAAACTCCCATGTCCCTAGTGACTTTAACATTCCTTGGTATGTTTTTTTTATAGCCTCTATAAAAAGGAATTAATGGGACCGACGAGAAATAACTGAGGAATAAGAAACAGTGCAGCACCTGGGCCTCTTTATTTGAAGAAAAACGTTTCGCCCACCAGGGGCCTTATCAGTTTTATACAGTCAAGAGATACGAGACTTGATGAACAAGACACATGTACAATATTTAGGTACGTTTATTGCTGTCCTCTTCAGTCGATTTTTGGCGATTTTAACACTGGAAACAGTAGAAGTGAAGAGGTAATTTTGAAATAATCAGTCCCTCAGCCTTGATAGGTGGTCAGTCCCTCAGCCACACTTACACAGTAGGGGAGTGAAGTAGTGGTGGTGGTTACATAAATGGGTGGGGCTTGCTGGTGAATATTTAATTTGCTGGATTTGGAAGCAGTGGTCAAGCTGACGTATGATTATGTAGCAGTAGTAGTAGTAGTAGTAGTCGTAGTGGTAGTAGTCGTAGTGGTAGTAGTCGTAGTGGTGGTGGTGGCAGGAAGTTCCGTGTGTTGCGAAAGCTGTGTACTGAGAGTAGATAGTTATGATTGTCTCTGCATTAGACTTGTATGGTGTTGCTGTGTCTGCCCACCATAATCACATCACTGAGACATAACACCCACAAGTTGGTGAACCAGACACATGTACAGCACCTGGCTATCTTAAGTCAGAGACGGTAGCAGTGTTTATCTTTGATTAAATCATAGGAAACAGATCTAAAAAGAGAGAGAAAACATTTCCTGTTCACTGTCAATAAGCTTTCCAAATCAAGTTTTGAGGATCATTGTATCGTACGCTTGAAAGATTCTTGGAATCCCAGGCCGCTATAATTTCTTATCCTCGTTACACTATACTTATTTATCTGATTTAAAACGTGTTGGTAAGATGACACTTGACTTTGGATGCGCCTATAAATTAATCTCTTGTTTCCTAAAAGACGTTATAGTCTGTTTATCTATACGAGATCATTTTTATTTAATCTGATATTCAGAGGGAATTGTATAGTTTGTTTTTAAGACAACTTGTACTTTATTAATGAAATTTGGCATTTTAAGATGGTAGTTTTCGTAGTTGATATGTGTTAGATCCTCGTTAATAGAATCATTAGCTAGGTAAACCTAGTCAACACTAGACAGGTGTCTACTAAAATCTATCATAGTCTCAGTAATAGATTTGTGATCACCTATGCCAAGCACTTCTATGATCCCCAGATCATTTACTAAACTTTTCTTGCTGACTAAAACCAGGTCAAGCGGCATTGGACTCAAAATTCACAAAATTAAAATCCTCAAGAACCAATAGGCTATTACGTCGTGAGGCGTCAACAACTGCGTCCCCAAGAAGACTAACTTGGGGACTTTCCAAGTTTGGGAGTCGATATAACACCCCTAATGGGCCCGAGGGCTGTACCTCAACATTCTGTTAGCTAAGCAAGTTACAGTAGTTGTGAATTGTTCAGAAAATGATGTACACAAGCGGCCTCTGTCAACGACCAGGAGTGACTGACGAGACGACCGTGCTATACACAAGCGGCCTCTGTCAACGACCAGGAGTGACTGACGACCGTGCTATACACAAGCGGAATGTCAACGACCAGGAGTGACTGACGACCGTGCTATATGCAAGCTGCCTCTGTCAACGACCAGGAGTGAATGACGACCGTGCTATACACAAGCGGCGTCTGTCAACGACCAGGAGTGAGTGACGACCGTGCTATACACAAGTGGCCTCTGTCAACGACCAGGAGTGACTGACGACCGTGCTATACACAAGCGGCGTCTGTCAACGACCAGGAGTGAGTGACGACCGTGCTATACACAAGTGGCCTCTGTCAACGACCAGGAGTGACTGACGACCGTGCTATACACAAGCAGCCTCTGTCAATGACCAGGAGTGACTGACGACCGTGCTATACCGCAGGCACTAAAAAAAATGAAGTCCACAAGTGTCTCCTGCTCTCCTACACACCTGCAAGGTGGGGTGTGCCAGGGGAGGGTGCCAGGGGTGCCAGGTGGGGTGAAGGAGGGGGAGCAGACCCCCATCTACCACCGTGGAAGAGGATCAATGAACACGGCACCTACCTCCCCCAAAGTAACCTTAAAGCAGAAGGCGTCCACTACGAGTGTGTGCACGCACGCACGCACACACACACACACACACACACACACACACACACACAATCCTCCCCAGTAACTATACAGCGAACCAAGAAGTTGCACTCATGCCCACAACAACCCATGCCCAAGACAACCCATGCCCAGTACAACCCATGCCAAGTACAACCCATGCTCATTACAACCCATGCCCAGTACAACCCATGCACATTACAACCCATGCCCAGTACAACCCATGCCCAGTACAACCCATGCCCAGTACAACCCATGCCCATTACAACCCATGCCCAGTACAACCCATGCCCAGTACAACCCATGCCCAGTACAACCCATGCCAAGTACAAATGCATTACACATGCCATGTACAACCCATGCTACCCATGTAGCACAACCCATGCCTACCAGCTACAACCCATGCCTAGCACAACCCATGCCTAGCACAACCCATGCCTACACAACCCATGCCTAGCACAACCCATGCCTAGCACAACCCATGCCTAGCACAACCCATGCCTAGCACAACCCATGCCTAGCACAACCCATGCCTAGCACAACCCATGTCTAGCACAACCCATGCCTAGCACAACCCACGCACACCACAACCAATGCCCAGCACAACATACGCCCAGCACAACCCAGGCCCAGTACAACCTATGCTATGCACAACCCATGTCCAGTACAACCTATGTCATGCTCAACCCATGCTCAGCACTCACGCCCAGCACAACCCATGCTCAGCAAAACCCATGCTCAGCACAACCAGCAACAATCCATTCCCAGCACAACTCCATGCCCAGTACAACCCATGCCCAGCTCAACCCAGCCCAGCACAACCCACGCCCAGCACAAACCCACGCCCAGCACAACCCATGCCCAGCACAACCTCGCCCAGCACAACCATGCCCAGCACAACCTCAGCCCAGCACAACCCATGCCCAGTACAACCCACACCCAGCACAACCCACGCCCAGTACAACCCACGCCCAGTCACAACCCAGCCCAGCACAACCAGCCCAGCACAACCCAAGCCCAGCACAACCCAGCCCAGCACAACCCAGCCCAGCACAACCCAGCCCAGTACAACCCACCCCAGCATTCCCGCCCTTCAACACCAACATTTCAAAACTCATCCTCATTTTCCATGGACTTTTGAAGCGACTCCCAGCGTAAATGCCGTCAAGCTTTTGTAAACACCCACCACTGTGTAAACACCACTTGCCACCACTGTTGTAACACACCCACCACTGTTGTAAACACACCCACCACTGCTTGTAAACACACCCACCACTGTTGTAAACACACCACCACTGTTAAACCACCCACCACTGTTGTAACACACCCACACTGTTGTAAACACCCCACTGTTGTAAACACACTCACCACTGTTGTAAACACCCACCACTGTTGTAAACACACCCACCACTGTTGTAAACACACCCACCACTGTTGTAAACACACCCACCACTGTTGTAAACACACCCACCACTGTTGTAAACACCCACCACTGTTGTAAACACACACACCACTGTTGTAAACACACCCACCACTGTTGTAAACACACCCACCACTGTTGTAAACACACCCACCACTGTTGTAAACACACCCACCACTGTTGTAAACACACCCACCACTGTTGTAAACACACCCACCACTGTTGTAAACACACCCACCACTGTTGTAAACACACCCACCACTGTTGTAAACACACCCACCACTGTTGTAAACACACCCACCACTGTTGTAAACACACCCACCACTGTTGTAAACACACCCACCACTGTTGTAAACACACCCACCACTGTTGTAAACACACCCACCACTGTTGTAAACACACCCACCACTGTTGTAAACACACCCACCACTGTTGTAAACACACCCACCACTGTTGTAAACACACCCATCACTGTTGTAAACACACCCACCACTGTTGTAAACACACCCACCACTGTTGTAAACACACCCACCACTGTTGTAAACACACCCACACTGTTGTAAACACACCCACCACTGTTGTAAACACACCACCACTGTTGTAAACACACCCACCACTGTTGTAAACACACCACCACTGTTGTAAACACATCCACCACTGTTGTAAACACACCCATCACTGTTGTAAACACACCCACCACTGTTGTAAACACATCCACCACTGTTGTAAACACACCCACCACTGTTGTAAACACATCCACCACTGTTGTAAACACACCCACCACTGTTGTAAACACACCCACCACTGTTGTAAACACACCCATCCACTGTTGTAAACACACCCACACTGTTGTAAACACACCCACACTGTTGTAAACACACCCACCACTGTTGTAAACACACCCATTACTGTTGTAAACACATCCACCACTGTTGTAAACACATCCACCACTGCTGTAAACACACCCATCACTATTGTAAATACACCCACCACTGTTGTAAACACACCCACCACTGTTGTAAACACACCCACCACTGTTGTAAACACACCCACCACTGTTGTAAACACACCCACCACTGTTGTAAACACACCCACCACTGTTGTAAACACACCCACCGCTGTTGTAAACACACCCACCACTGTTGTAAACACACCCACCACTGTTGTAAACACACCCACCGCTGTTGTAAACACACCCACCACTGTTGTAAACACACCCACCACTGTTGTAAACACACATGTTATGGTTGTAGGGTCAATGTAAGACAAAGTAACAACACAATAAACGATCGACCATAAACAACATAGGGTTTAATTCTGTCATTGTTTCTACAGTTTTATCAAGACGTATAGAGGATACGAAATACAGTCGTGTGCCCGAAATGCACAGCGTTCTAGTGTCTTTAGTGTTTAATGTTTTATTACATATATACTGCGGAAAAGAAATAAAGTTATGTATTGTACAGGTGGGAGGAGAGGTGAGGTCTGTGTAGGAGTGAGGTAAGGGAAGCAGCGGCAGTGGCAGTGGCACCCAAGCTCTGTTATTTTATTCTCCAGCCAGAGCCCACCAACGCTTCTATAATGGCCTAATTGCAGTACTACTGAACTAACGAACGTAGAACCCAGAATGACTCAAGAATATCAACAGTAAGACCATCAACTCGAAAAATTGT
>WNWK01038530.1:0-12500 GCA_009830355.1 Cherax destructor | reverse complement strand
GAGGAGACATGATAACGACGTACAAAATACTGCGGGGAATCAACAAGGTAGATAGTGACAGGATGTTCCAGAGAGGGAACACAGAAACAAGGGGACACAACTGGAAGCTGAAGACTCAGATGAGTCAAAGGGATGTTAGGAAGCAATTCTTCAGCCATAGAGTAGTTAGGAAGTGGAATAGTCTAGCGAACGATATAGTGGAGGCGGGAACCATACATAGTTTTAAGACAAGGTATGATAAAGCTCATGGAGCAAGGAGAGCAGAGACCCAATAGCGGACAGCGCAGAGGCAGGGCCAGGAGCTGAGTATCGACCCCTGCAACCACAATTAGGTGAGTACACACACACACACACATTTATTTAACATATTGGCCATTTCCTACCAAGGTAAGGTGACCTGGAAAAAAGAAACACTTACCATCATTCATTATGACAACTCCCATTCTGTATTAGATTATGTATACTATTTTAATCTTACACCTCTTCCCAACACTCTAGCTCTCACATTTTACAACCTTATCCATAAATATGTTACCATAGTGACATTACACATCCCTGTCTAAGGCCTACTTTTACTGGAAAATAATCTCCCTCTCTCCTATATACCCTACCCCTCTTAAAGCCTCCTTGTTCATCCATGCTCCTGCTCTCTGCCTTACCCTTAATTCTTTCAATAACAACTCTACCATACACTTTACCTGGTATACTCAAAAGGCTTATTCCCTTATAATTTTTACACACTTTCATACATACATACGGTTAACTGTTGATTAAGTTACGTAATAAGTTACATAATATTAAGGTTTCTGGTGAAAGTGCTTCAGCTGATCATACAGCAGCAAGTAACTTCCCTGCTGAATTGCAGGAAATTATTTCTGAGGGTGGCTATGAGCCACATTAAGTGTTTAACCCTTTCAGGGTCCGTGCTGTAGTTCTACGGCTTTGATGCCAGGGTCCAAATCGTAGAACGCCAAAATTCTAGCGGCCTCAAATTTAGTGCAAGAAGGCTGGTAGGCCTACATCTAAGATAATGGGTCTGCATGGTCAGTGTGCGCAGTAAACAAAAAATCTGGGCAATTGCATGGCATTGTACCTTATGGTACAATGGTACCATGGTACCATAAGGTACAATGGTACCATAAAGTACAATGGTACCATATGGTACAATGGTACCATAAAGTACAATGGTACCATATGGTACAATGGTACCATATGGTACATTATACCATATGGTTCAGGGACCCTAATGGAAATAAGTATGACTTTTTTGGGTTATCCTAGGTTCTCCTATGGTACTCTGTACATACAGTACAGGGTACGATATGGTACTGGGTACCATACAGTACAGGGTATCGTATGGTACAGATACAGGGATCCCTATGGAAATAAGTTACCCTGACATTTTGGGATATCCAAGGATCTTTACACATATGCTGTTATGTATGATAATCTATGCAACTATTTGTGGGTACCTGAATAAATTAATTATGATGCCACATGTGCTTGAGTAAGTTTATTCAGGTATACGCAAATACATTTACATAGATTATCATACATAGCAGCATATGTGTAAAGATCCTAGGATAACACAAAAAAGTCAGGGTGACTTATTTCCATTGGGATTCCTGTATCTGTACCGTATGGTACCCTGTACCATATGGTCAGTAGGTGGTGCCACGAGGCACCAGCCCAGACTGGGAGTGAGTCTGGGACCCAAGCCACTGACTCAGCAGTTTCCAAGACAAAGCGCTTTGTCATCCACCTGTGAAAGATGACTGTGGCTGAAATGTATTTTTTTTTTTTGCAACAATAATGCTAATGCCTTATTTCTATAAGCATAATATAAAATCATACTGGTCCACAGATATGTGAGACACCACTATGCATGACACCTATATGTACATATGTAAATATATAATAGAACATTACTAATATACAACATTTTTGCATATTTTTTGTTGTAAACAAAATAATGATGAAAATATTAGTGCAGTTATTGTGTTGAATGTACAACGGTACCATATAGTACCATATGGTATAATTGTACCATATGGTACAATGTACCATATGGTGCCAAGAGCATGTAGCACCAGCCCAATGCAACAATAATGCTTATGCCTCATGTTTATAAGCATAATATAAAATCATAATGGTCCACAGATGAGTAAGACACTGTACATGACACCTTGTTTCAAAAACTTCTACAGACTGCAGCAGTTCTAGGAACATATCCAGTGACTGTACATATGTAAATACATAATAGAACATTACTAATATACAACATTTTTTAATGTTTTTTGTTGTAAACAAGTTTTGTAAGCAATATAATGATAAACAAATTAGTGCAGTTATTATGTTGAATACAATGAGTGTACAATTATACATTACATTGGTCTCACAGGCCACAAAAGTTACTGGAAAAAATATTAGAAAAGAAAAGAAAAAAGTAACAAAAACGTAAAATAAAAAAATGTGACTTTATGGAAGTCGCGGATGTTGCCACCACCCGGTCATTGAGGGTCAACTTCATGCCTCTATATCTCGGTAACTACTGATCGGATTTCTGTTTTTTTGTTTTATTACCTACAGAAAATTATCTTTATTTATGTTAGAATTTTTATATTTTTTTAAATTCTTGGACCCTGGCTCACACTTTTGATAGTTGGCCTCTGGACCCTGAAAGGGTTAATGCTGACGAGACAAGTGTTTTTTGAAAGAAAATGACAACAAGAACTTATATCAGCCAGCAAGAGAAAAGTGCACCGGGCTTCAAGACAGCAAAGGATCGTAAACCCATGGTTATTTACCCCTCTAAGAATCCTCGTGCTTTGAAAGGTGTAGATAAAAACACCTTACCAGTAATTTGGAGGTCAAACCAGTCAGCATGGATGACAGAGGAAATATTTATTAACTGGTTTAAGCATCACTTTATTCCTGAAGTCAAGTTTTACCTGCACAGCAAGAACCTTGCATTCAAGGCTCTCTTCATTCTTGATAATTCCCATACTCATCCACAAGCTTTGCTGGATGTGACCCCACATGTAAAAGTTGTATTTTTACCTCCAAATACAACATCTTTAATACAACCACTGGATCGGGGAGTTATTAAGTCATTCAAGTGTAACTACACAAAAAAGTTATGAAAAAACTAGTTGCATCAATGAACTCTGACTCTAACTTGGCAGAATCAAGTTTTTGGAATAAATTTAACATTGCAGATGCCATCAACTATGCTGGAAGTGCATGGAATGAAGTGCTCCAATCAACATTAACCCTTTGACTGTTTCGGTCGTATATATACGTCTTGCGAGCCACTGTTTCGGACATACATGTATACATACTCACAAAGTCTAGCGGCTTCAAATCAAGCGGGAGAAAGCTGGTAGGCCCACATATGAGAGAATGGGTCTGTGTGGTCAGTGTGCGCAGTATAAAAAAAATCCTGCAGCACGAAGTGCATAATGAGAAAAAAAACTGACCGTTTTTTTGGATTAAAATGCCGTCTTTGAGGTGTATTCTCATATAGTATTTATGGTTGTATTCTCTTTTTTATGGTCTCATTTGATAGAATGGAAAACATACTACAGAAATATAGATGATTTTGATTAGTTTCGTGATGAAAAACGACCTTGAAATTGAGCTCAAAGTAGGGGAAATGTTCGATTTTTGCAAATGTTCAAGAGTAAACAAATCACACCACGCATCCGATACACATCAATTGGTGAGTCTAATATTCTTTCACAAGTGCACTGATATTATTTATACCATTTTTACAATAATGCAATAGTCTGCATAACGGTAAATCTTCTATTTTTTGTGTGAATAAAAAATCAAAATAGAAAGCAAGAGTAATATAAGAGGGGCCTAAAGACATGACTAATGAACAGATAACATCTTATTTTAGTGCCAGAAATGTCTGCATTGTTTATTCTGCACCCTATTTTGAAATTGACAACTTTTTTATTTTGCATGAAATTGGCCAAATTGCCAATTTCTGACCACTTTACTGGGTAGTTGAAATCGGTAAATTGGTGGTTTCTTGTACTCAATCGATAGAACAAATGAAGTTCTAAAGAAATAGCTATGAGTTTGGTCGACTGGAACAATGGAATTGGCTGAAAATAGGGCTCAAAGTCGGCGAAATTGCCGATGCGTATATATCGCCGAGATCACTAACTTCGCGAGAGCGTAACTCCGTAAGTTTTCAATCAAATTTCATACTTTTGGTGTCATTACCATCACGAAAAGATTCTCTATCATTTCATAATTTTTTTTTTTTTAAATTTTGCGACAACAGGAGATCACTCAGGATTAGGGGTTGCAACAGTCAAAGGGTTAAATGCAGGCTGGGGAAAGTTATGGCCTTCTGTAGTTAATTCTTTCACTGGTTTTCCCTTGCTTGAGAGTCAGGTTCAGGAAATTGTTCAGCTGGCAAGGAGATCACCAGGTGATGGTTTTGAAGATATGAATGAAGAAGATGTGAATGAGGTCTTAGATGATGATGATGATGAAGACAGGAGTTCAGAAAAAATGTTGGCAAAGCTCGATGCACAGATACAAGGGAGCCACATAACAGAAGAAGAAGGAGAACCTGAAGGAAAACAGTTAACATTGCAGCAGTTACGTGAGCAGTTCCATATTATTGGTAAAGTTGCAGACTTTTTCACTGAAGAGGACCTGACAAATCTAGAAGCAGTGCTTTGAAACAGGGTCTAGACCAGCTGATGTTGCCTTACCGTCAGCTGTACTGCAGGGTAAAAGAGCCCAGAGATCCATTACAGAATTTATGCACACTCCAATACAACCATCAACTTTAGTACCAGAACCTTTCCCATCCACTTCTGCTGACAACCAACAACCATACACCAGCACCCACAATTTAAGGTAAGAAATACTATTATTTCAGTTGCATTTGAAGTCTTAAGCAGTAAAAACATAATATATCACGACAATGAACTGCAATTACATATTCACTTTAATTTTTGTAAGATCTGTTGGTCTAAAAAAAATTTGTTTGGATTTTTTGGGGCTCCCAGGAACATAACCCTATTTTTCCCATAAGTTCTTCAGTTTATCTAACATGGTTTTACCTAACATGGTGTTTTCAAGAATGTAGCTACCGTGTAATATAAAGGTCTACTGTATTTAAACATCTGCCAATCCATGAAATATTACTGCTTGAACCATTAATTGAAATATTGTTTTTATTATGTGCAACTTCAAGATTATTATTCTTAAAAACCTTCACCTTGACTACCTCGCATTAGTACTGAGATTAAATAAGATTTTAATAAAGTTAACCACTATTATCTTGTCTAGTTTTAAGTAGTTACTATATACTATGATTAGTCTGCCCAAAATGCCCTGGCTTTCTAATTTGTCAAAGTTAAAAAATAATCAAAATGTCTATTAATTACATTATAGTTGCCATTGCTTTTTTATTAAAATGTGTGGGAAGGGTTGATGTGACCCTGTACAAACATATGACAAACAGTTCAATAACTATCACCTGCCTCCACCACAACCACAATCACCTGCAAACATTAGTAAAAAGAAAAAAATGCCATACAGTGGACCCCCGAGTTTCGTAAACCCCGGAAATCGTACAGTTATGTAAGTATAATATTGTAAGTGCTTGTGGAAGTGTATTTTTGGGGGTCTGAAATAGACTAACCTATGTGACATTTTTCCTTAAGGGAGTAAATTCGTTCGGTAATGGCGCTTGAGCAGACTTCAGGAGTGAAGTTTTTACGAAATTCGGTGGTCCACTGTATATGTATTAGCAGCCATAAGATATTTTAATGAAAAAATATGCATATCATAATACCCACCATGAGTGCAAGCTATGTTCCCCCCGCCACAAAAAAATATATACACATACCATCTGACTTACGACTGAGTTTGGTTCTGACCAACCAGTCATAAGTCAAAATGGACGCACGTCGAACCTTAGCTATATAAAGTACCTACATAGTATCGTATGTTACTTTTTACTAAATATTTTACTACTTTGCACTTCAGAAAGCATCACATTCACTTTCTTTTGCCGATAATCTTCTAATCAAACACTGAGCATTTTTTTCATCTCGGCAATTGGGCCTTCACGTTTCTTTGTGATAATTGTCGACTTCATAGGGGCCGAAGATTTCACTGCTTCTTTGATGGGCTCTTTATCTTTAAGTGTTGTCGACACAGTGGAATGGGGAGAGCTGAAGATCGCGAGAAATCTATTGACGTTTTTTTCCATCCTCATACTGTTTAATTACAGTGGACCCTTCATTTTCGTGTATCTCCGTTTTCGGTGATTTCAGTTTTCGGGCACTTTTTTCGTGGAAATATTACCTCTGTTTTCGGTGATTGGCTCCGTTTTCGTTCATGGTACAGAACCTGTCCCGTGCCCAGCGCACATACAAAGCCCGCAAGCCCGCCTCCCACGCACATTCTCAGGTAGTGTAGCATTGTTTCTGGCTGAGTGAACATTATCCTGCAAGTTCATACAAAACATTTCTTAACAATCCATTGTTTTTGGCTCTTGATTATTGTGTGTGACTGCTAAATAAGCCACCATGGGCCCAAAGAAAGCTCCTAGTGCCAGTCCTTTGGTAAAGAAAGTGAGGAACACCATAGAATTAAAGAAAGAAATCGTAGCAAAGTATCAAAGTGGAGTCGATAAAGGCTATAGCACCAGCCAGCGATAGAGTGTAGTAAGTTAAGCCATTAATCGATAGAAAAATGACACAAAACTTAACTCCTCCATTGTTTGAGGAATATAGGGGCACTGAGACAAGAGCCGCCCTCTGCCAACATCTCCTCCAAGGTAAGTGTAAATATTTCTTATTTATATAAGTGTGAATATTTCTTATTTATAAATTAAAGTGTAAATATTTCTTATTTATAAATTAAAGTGTAAATATTTCTTATTTATAAATTATGTACATTGTTTGTGTGAATAGTGGTGGTGGCTTTCTGCTGCCGCCGACCACCACCATGGCTTATGGTCAGTGGCCCTTATAAACCAACAACAATAACACTACCGCCAGTTCTCTCATACATACTGACATATTTTATTCATTCTAGAGTATAAATCATGTTCTATGTTATTAATATTGTTTATTATGTCATATTAGATGAATTGTGATAGATAAATAAGCGGTAGAGCTGATATTAGTGTCAAATTGAAGCATTTTGTCCTGCCTCCCAACAATAAACTCACCTCCCTCTCTCCTCCTCTTCATCTTCCATACACCAACAAGAGTCGCCAATAAAGGTGAGTGTGATGTTAAATGTTCATTTATACATGTTATTAGTCATTCTTTTCTGTATGTAAATCTATATTTAATCTCTAAAAAAATATTTTTTGGGTGCCGTACTAGTATGTTTTACGAGCAGGGGTTGGTGCCATACTAGTACGCCCAAATTCTAGCGGCCTCAATTTAAGCAGAAAATGTCTGGTAGGCATACATATGAAAGAATGGGTCTGTGTGGTCAGTGTGCGCAGTATAAAAAAAATCCTGCAGCACACACTGCATAATGAGAAAAAAAAAACTGACCGTTTTTTTTCGATTAAAACAGCGACTTTGCAGTCGATTTTCGTATGGTATTTATTGATGTATTCTCGTTTTCTTGGTCTCATTTGATAGAATGGAAGATATATTACAGAAATAGAGATGATTTTGATTGGTATGACAATGACAAGTACCTTGAAATTGAGCTCAAAGTAGCGAAAATGTTCGATTTTTGATGATGTTCAATAGTAAACAAATCACACCATGCGTCCAATACACATCAACTGGCGAGTCTTATATTCATGCACAAGTGCTCTGATATTATTTATACCATTTTTACAATGATGCAGTTGTATACATAACAGTAAATCTTCTATTTTTGTGTGAGAATAAAAATTCAAAATGGAAAGCAAAAGTAATGGAACAGGGGCCTTGAGACGTGGCTAATGAACAGAGAACATGTTATTTTAGTGCCAGGAATGTCTGCCTTGTTTACTCTGGACCCTATTTTGAAATTGGCATCATTTGAAATTTGTGTGAAATTGGAAAATTGACATTTTCCGACCACTATTTTGGGTAGATGAAATTGGTAAATAGGCGGTTTCTTGTATTCAATCAATAGAAGAAATGGAGTTCTAGCGAAATAGCTATAATTTTAGGAGACTGAAACATTGGAATTTGTTGAAAATAGGGCTCGAAGTGGGTGAAATCGCCGATGCGTCAGTGTCATAGATACCACGAACTTCGCGAAAGCATAATTCCATTAGTTTTCGATCAAATTTCATAATTTTGGTGGCGTTATGATCGGAAAAAGATTCTCTATCATTTCATAAGAAAAAAAAAAAATTTTTTCCAAAAAATTTTCGACCCCAGGAACACGTTTCCGAGAAGGCCTGTCGACCCCCAAAGGGTTAATACTCCTGGTTGTCTGAAACGGATTAATTGAATTTACATTATTTCTTATGGGGAAAATGGCTTTAGTTTTCGTTGATTTCAGTTTTAGTCGATCCCTCTGGAACGGATTAAACACGAAAACCGAGGGTCCACTGTACTTTCATCTGGTCGAGAGCAAGAGCCTTTCTTGCCTTCTTGCCACAAGCTCCAGTGCAAGATTCAGACTTCCTCTTAGGGGCCATGGTGAAATTTACTGTCCAGGAACATATACAGTGGACCCTCGCTATTCGAACACTCCAAAACTCACCCTTTTATGTAAGTTTATTATTGTAAGTGCTTTTATAAGTGTATTTTTGGGGGTCTGAAACGGACTAATCTAATTTACATCATTCCTTATGGGAATAAATTTATTTGGTAACAGCACTTGAACAGCATTCTGGAATGAGGGTGAGTTTTGGAGTGTTCGAATAGCGAGGGGTCCACTGTATACAGTACAGTACAGTTAATAAAGTATGATGCTGCTGATAGGGCAGGGTAACTCAAAGTGATGCTGCCTGAGTGATGCGAGAGCTCTCCAGTCAACTGTTGTACAGTGGTATGCATCGGCCCTGTTATGGGGTATTATGGACTTGTTATGGGGGCTATTGGAACCCAGCATGTATTGTTGTAATTAAATAACATGAATGCCTAATTATATTGAATTAATCAGCAGTACTGCTCAGGAGAGTTTAAAAGGCTTGGCCAGCCTTAAAAGCTTAAGAGCTGATTAAACTGATTTTCTCAATATAATAGGTTATATAAATAATGCACACATATTATTAACTAATTAATTATAAGTTGCATGTCTCATTGTAATAACATAAGATATGTTGAGAGGATTTGCAAAGTGATGTGTATGTTTTGAGGGGGAGGAGCTTAGAGAGATGTTGTTTTCCCACAATGCTTCCTGAGAACAATGGCGGCTGGAGTGAGCTGGTGTTGTAGGTGCTGATTTTTAACTCGGCTTCAGGGCTGAATGAGTGCCCAAAAGGTAATGGGGAGGGTTGTAGATCGATGTTACTATGACATTCAGTGATCTTCAGTGTATCAAGACACTGGAGGGTTAAGAAGTGTTGAGAAAAAGAGAGTTGAAGGTGGCAGCTGAGCCATGTGTTTTGGGAAAGGCTGATTATATGTTTAGGAGTGGAGACCTGTATATTATATGTATATACTTCTTAATATAGCTCTATTTTTATAATGTTGGTTTAAATAACCTTTAAGAGGAATGTGAAAGGACCAATAAGTTTTCAGATGCAGCAGCTAAACCTGAGTAAGTATCTTTTAGTCTAATAATGTCCTCCTTTTACCCTAAGACCTTTTAAGTAAATACCCTATGCTAGTACATGTAGAACCTTGATGATAAATAAGGGAAAATAACATAACAGGCCCGCCCAGCCCTGCTTCCAGATGTACGGTCGTAAGTACGAGTGGTCGTATGTCGAGAAGGTCGTAAGTCGGATGGTAGGTGTATGTATACAGTAGGGCCCCACTTATATATCAGGTAAGGTTCCAGGCTACTGCCGGAAAGCAGAACGCCATTTTTTTCCACTTATAAATGACAGATAACAAGTTTACACTAACATATATTAAGTTAGCAATAAAACTAGGCATTAAAAAAACAATAAAAAGTAAAATACACACACAGTACACTCATTATTTACCTCAAAATATTTGTAGTCTTAATGTTGGGCAAAAGGTGAGTAGTATTTACTGTAAGAAATCAGATGTGGTAGCTTTCTTGGCCACCCCACCCACACATAATATAGTACTATGACACTTAAAGTGCCCTAGAGTGATAAAATGCATATACAGTACACTCATTACTTACCTTAAAATATTTGTTGTCTAAATGGTCTTAATGTAGGGTGAGAGGTGAAAAGTACAGTGGACCCCCGGTTAATGGCCATAATTCGTTCCAGAATGCTGTTCGAGTGCCGTTACTGAACGAATTTATTCCCATAAGGAATAATGTAAATTAGATTACTCCTTTTAGACCCCCAAAAATACACTTACAAAAGCACTTACAAAAGTACACTTACATAATGGGTCGGGTTTTGAGCAGTACGTAAACCAGGGGTCCACTGTATTTATTTGTAGAAAGTCGTGTGGGAGGTATGGCATCCCACCTGGCCACTCCCACCTACTACATTTATAGCTCCCTAGAGCGATAAAATGCATATACAGCACACTCATTACTTACCTTAAAATATTTGTAGTCTTAATGTAGGGTGAGAGGTAAGCAAGCGATATAAAAATGAATAAACGAGAGAGTAAGATGACAGAGTCGCAGAGTACTTATGTACAGTAGACCCTCATTTAGCACGACTTTATGTTGCGCGTTTTGGGTATTACGCGATTGAAGAATTGCGGCACATTTTTATCTAACACGACGTAAACCTTATAATACGCGATTCGCTGGAGGGGGAAATTTTTTTGAGCGCGCGGTCGCCTGCGGTGGGTTAAACCATTGAGTCAGTGGGGGAATCCAACTGCTATCCCCAGCCACCCTCACCCACCCACGCATCTCTCCCAGCGTTCAGTTTGATTCATACATGTACAGGACAACAATAATCAGGAAGCTCGCTGTGTTTATTTACATACATTTTATCATTTTCATTGCATTTTGATAAATCTTTGTACACATAAAAAGCGGTAAACATAAGTCTGACTGACTGACTTGACTGAATGACTCACTGACTTGACTGAATGATTCACTGACTTGACTGAATGACTCACTGACTTGACTGAATGACTCACTGACTTGGCTGAATCACTTGACTGACTTACTGAATCACTTGACTGACTTACTGAATCACTTGACTGACTTACTGAATCACTTGACTGACTTACTGAATCAATCACTTGAGTAACTTACTGAATCAATCACTTGACTGACTTACTGAATCACTTGACTGACTTCCTGAATCATTTGCCTGACTTACTGAATGACTTGCCTGACTTACTGAATGACTTGACTGACTTTCTGAATGACTTGACTGACTTACTGAATGACTTGACTGATTGAATGACTTAAAGTTAGACACACTAGTACAACCATCGACTTCAGTACCAGAACCTCTACCATCCACCTCAGCCCAGTAGGGCCACAGCATAACTCTCCACTCTCTTTACAATCATCCACAAACATCATTACCCACAATTTAAGGTAAGAAATACTATTATTTCTATTGCATTTGTAGTCTTAAGCAGTAATATATCAAGACAATGAACTACAATTACATATTTGCCTTCAATTTTGCAAGATCTGTTGGTCTAAAAAAAATTTGTTTGGCTTTTTGGGGACTCCCAGGAACATAACCCTATTTTTCCCATAAGTTCTTCTAATTATCTAACACGATTTTACCTAACACAATGTTTTCAGGACCGTAACTACCGTGTTAAATGAGCGTCTACTGTAAACAAACCGTCTGGTTATGGTTGATACACATTCATACAAACACCTTACATTGTGTACAAGTTGTCTCCACAGTGGTACAGTAGAATAAATGTAATTCTTCCGACACTCCTACAAACCGCTTAGTAAACAAATCTCATATTTATATCAATATTTATACTGTGGGTGTATGTATCATGTTTATATGTTATGAAGCATGTTTATTATATAATTTTGAAAAAGATATCATAGATGGATTAATGAAAATGTCTATATTAACGTAAAATAAGACATTTAATGTGCCCAAGAGCGATTATTATTACGGATGGCATTAAGACTAGAGGGACACTCTTAGTGATTTTAATGTGTACCTGCACACCAACAAGAGTCTTCAATAAAGGTAAAAGTGATGTTAAATGTTCATTTATCCATTTCATTAGTCCCTTATATTTATTTCTCATTGTTTTCTGTATGTAAAACTATAGTTATTCTCTATAAAATGTATTTTTTGTTAATATTTTTTGGTGTCTGGAACGGATTAATTGGATTTACATTATTTCTTATGGGAAATATTATTATTATTATTATTATTATTATTATAATCAAATAGAAGCGCTAAACCACAGGGGTTATACAGCGCTGCAGGTTATTGTAGGATGCAGGGAGAG
>WNWK01038529.1:0-12500 GCA_009830355.1 Cherax destructor | reverse complement strand
CTTTGATTTCTTTGGTTTCTTTTTGTCTCTTTGGTCTCTTTGATTTCTTTTAATCTCTTTGATTTCTTTTGGTCTCTTTGGTTTCTTTTGGTCTCTTTGGTTTCTTTTGGTCTCTTTGATTTATTTTGGTCTCTTTGGTTTCTTTTGGTCTCTTTGGTTTCTTTTGGTCTCTTTGGTTTCTTTTGGTCTCTTTGATTTCTTTTGGTCTCTTTGATTTCTTTGGTTTCTTTGATTTCTTTGGTTTCTTTTTGTCTCTTTGGTCTCTTTGATTTCTTTTGGTCTCTTTGATTTCTTTTGGTCTCTTTGATTTCTTTTGGTCTCTTTGATTTCTTTTGGTCTCTTTGGTTTCTTTTGGTCTCTTTGATTTCTTTTGGTCTCTTTGGTTTCTTTTGGTCTCTTTGATTTCTTTTGGTCTCTTTGGTTTCTTTTGGTCTCTTTGGTTTCTTTTGGTCTCTTTGGTTTCTTTTGGTCTTTTTTGGTCTCTCACAAATACTTAGACTTATGTTCTGAGTGACCTAAGTTCAATTGTAAACAATACTACAAGCACATAACATATGAATCTGTGACGACAGTTTCGTCCGACTTGACCATTAATTAGACGACTCGTAATGGTCCAGTCTGGACAATCGTCAATTATCTTTTCTGTGTGGTTTCTGCTGTTGTGGTTCTGCTGTGTGTGGGTTCTGCTGTGTGTGGGTTCTGCTGTGTGGTTCTCTGGGGCTGCTGTGTGGGTTCTGCTGTGTGTGGTTCTGCTGTGTGTGGGTTCTGCTGTGTGTGGGTTCTGCTGTGTGTGGGTTCTGCTGTGTGTGGGTTCTGCTGTGTGTGGGTTCTGCTGTGTGTGGTTCTGCTGTGTGTGGGTTCTGCTGTGTGTGGGTTCTGCTGTGTGTGGTTCTGCTGTGTGTGGGTTCTGCTGTGTGTGGGTTCTCTGTGTGTGGGTTCTGCTGTGTGTGGTTCTGCTGTGTGTGGTTCTCTGTGTGTGGTTCTGCTGTGTGTGGGTTCTCCTGTGTGTGGGTTCTGCTGTGTGTGGGTTCTGCTGTGTGTGTGGGTTCTCCTGTGTGTGGGTTCTGCTGTGTGTGGGTTCTGCTGTGTGTGGTTCTGCTGTGTGTGGGTTCTGCTGTGTGTGGGTTCTGCTGTGTGTGGGTTCTGCTGTGTGGGTTCTGCTGTGTGGGTTCTGCTGTGTGGGTTCTGCTGTGTGGTTCTCCTGTGTGTGGGTTCTGCTGTGTGTGGGTTCTGCTGTGTGTGGGTTCTGCTGTGTGTGGGTTCTGCTGTGTGTGGGTTCTGCTGTGTGTGGGTTCTGCTGTGTGTTGGTTCTGCTGTGTGGTTCTGCTGTGTGGGTTCTGCTGTGTGTGGGTTCTGCTGTGTGTGGTTCTCGCTGTGTGTGGGTTCTGCTGTGTGTGGGTTCTGCTGTGTGTGGGTTCTCCTGTGTGTGGGTTCTCCTGTGTGTGGGTTCTGCTGTGTGTGGGTTCTCCTGTGTGTGGGTTCTCCTGTGTGTGGTTCTGCTGTGTGTGGGTTCTGCTGTGTGTGGGTTCTGCTGTGTGTGGGTTCTGCTGTGTGTGGGTTCTGCTGTGTGGGTTCTGCTGTGTGTGGTTCTGCTGTGTGTGGGTTCTCTGCTGTGTGGGTTCTCCTGTGTGTGGTTCTCCTGTGTGTGGGTTCTCCTGTGTGTGGGTTCTCCTGTGTGTGGGTTCTCCTGTGTGTGGGTTCTCTGTGTGTGGTTCTGCTGTGTGTGGGTTCTGCTGTGTGGGTTCTGCTGTGTGTGGGTTCTGCTGTGTGGGTTCTCTTGGGTTCTGCTGTGTGTGGGTTCTGCTGTGTGGGTTCTCCTGTGTGTGGGTTCTGCTGTGTGTGGGTTCTGCTGTGTGTGGGTTCTGCTGTGTGGGTTCTCCTGTGTGTGGGTTCTGCTGTGTGTGGGTTCTGCTATGTGTGGGTTCTGCTGTGTGTGGGTTCTGCTGTGTGGGTTCTCCTGTGTGTGGGTTCTGCTGTGTGTGGGTTCTGCTGTGTGTGGGTTCTGCTGTGTGGGTTCTGCTGTGTGTGGGTTCTGCTGTGTGGGTTCTGCTGTGTGTGGGTTCTGCTGTGTGTGGGTTCTGCTGTGTGGGTTCTGCTGTGTGGGTTCTGCTGTGTGTGGGTTATTTTTGTTATGAATTTCAGTTCGTCTTGTATTTCAATCTTGTTTTTATTTCCTTAATATTTTCCTAACGTGGTAACTCAAATTTATCATCATTCAGCATTAAATTGTTGTCAGCGACTCACTGCAAGACTGTGTCAGCTTGGAGGCTCGCTGTGTCAGCTTGGAGGCTCGCTGTGTCAGCTTGGAGGCTCGCTGTGTCAGCTTGGAGGCTCGCTGTGTCAGCTTGGAGGCTCGCTGTGTCAGCTTGGAGGCTCGCTGTGTCAGCTTGGAGGCTCGCTGTGTCAGCTTGGAGGCTCGCTGTGTCAGCTTGAAGGCTCGCTGTGTCAGCTTGGAGGCTCGCTGTGTCAACTTGGAGGCTCGCTGTGTCAGCTTGGAGGCTCGCTGTGTCAGCTTGGAGGCTCGCTGTGTCAGCTTGGAGGCTCGCTGTGTCAGCTTGGAGGCTCGCTGTATCAGCTTGGAGGCTCGCTGTATCAGCTTGGAGGCTCGCTGTGTCAGCTTGAGGCTCGCTGTGTCAACTTGGAGGCTCGCTGTGTCAGATTGGAGGCTCGCTGTGTCAGCTTGGAGGCTCGCTGTGTCAGCTTGGAGGCTCGCTGTATCAGTTGGAGGCTCGCTGTATCAGCTTGGAGGCTCGCTGTATCAGCTTGGAGGCTCGCTGTGTCAACTTGGAGGCTCGCTGTGTCAGCTTGGAGGCTCGCTGTGTCAGCTTGGAGGCTCGCTGTGTCAGCTTGGAGGCTCGCTGTGTCAGCTTGGAGGCTCGCTGTGTCAGCTTGGAGGCTCGCTGTATCAGCTTGGAGGCTCGCTGTGTCAGCTTGGAGGCTCGCTGTGTCAGCTTGGAGGCTCGCTGTGTCAGCTTGGAGGCTCGCTTTGTCAGCTTGGAGGCTCGCTGTGTCAGCTTGGAGGCTCGCTGTGTCAGCTTGGAGGCTCGCTGTGTCAGCTTGGAGGCTCGCTGTGTCAGCTTGGAGGCTCGCTGAGTCAGCTTGAGGCTCGCTGTGTCAGCTTGGAGGCTCGCTGTGTCAGCTTGGAGGCTCGCTGTGTCAGCTTGGAGGCTCGCTGAGTCAGCTTGGAGGCTCGCTGTGTCAGCTTGGAGGCTCGCTGTGTCAGCTTGGAGGCTCGCTGTGTCAGCTTTCAGGCTCGCTGTGTCAGCTTGGAGGCTCGCTGAGTCAGCTTGGAGGCTCGCTGTGTCAGCTTGGAGGCTCGCTGAGTCAGCTTGGAGGCTCGCTGTGTCAGCTTGGAGGCTCGCTGTGTCAGCTTGAGGCTCGCTGTGTCAGCTTGGAGGCTCGCTGAGTCAGCTTGAGGCTCGCTGTGTCAGCTTGGAGGCTAGCTGTGTCAGCTTGGAGGCTCGCTGTGTCTTCTATGGGTGCCAATTTCGAACCACGGAACGGGTGGGGTTTAAACTCCACCCGTTCTGTGGTTTATTTGCAGTCGTATTACTACGATTTCGTGCGTCAGCTTGTGGTATCGTCTGCAAAGGATGATACAGTGCTATGTCTCTGTCTCTGTCTCTGTCTATGTCAGAAATGAGGATGAGAAGTGGGGCTTATACTGTATATACTTTGGGTAACAGAAGTCTTCACTGCGGCAGCCCCCATTTCACTTTGTTTACTATTATTCTTTGGGTTCTCTTAGGAAGGTGCATATCCATCTGCTCATCTTTCTGGTAATTCCTTTTGCACGGTTTGTGAGCAGTTACCCCATGGTCGTTTTTGCCAAAGGCTTTTGCAAGGTCAGTGTAAACTACATCTGCGTTTTGCCTGTCGTCTAGTGCATCCAAGACCATGTTGTAATGGTCTCACAACTGCAACTAGCGGGAGCGACCTGTTCTAAACCCATGTTAACTTGGATTGTATAGCCGCTGTGATTCCATATAATTAGTTATCTTGCTTTTTAAACCCCTTTAAAAAGTCTTAATAATGTGGGACGTCAGCGCTGTCGGTCTATTTTTTTTCAAGTGCTTTACTGCCACTTTTGTGGAGTAGTTCTATCAGTAGTTTGTAAAGACTGTGGGATAACTCCATTGTCCAGGCTTCTTCTCCATACAATATTTAAGGCATGTGATACTAGCTTATTGTAATTCTTAATGAATATGGAGTTGCAGGAGTCAGGACCTGGAGTAGATCAATGGTCCAGAGAACCGACAAGTTGATAAATTAGACACATGTACAACACTTAGGTATCTTTATTGTGGGAACGTGTCGCCACACAGTGGCTTCATCAGTCCAATACAAAGAAGAATGGTGAAGATCAGAAGGAGTTTAAGGTAATCAGTCCCTCAGCCTGGAGTGGATGTAATTAGTCCATCAGTCTTGAAAAGGTTGAGGGACTGATTACCTCAAACTCCTTCTGTTCGTCACCATTCTTCTCTGTATTGGACTGATGAAGCCACTGTGTGGCGAAACGTTTCCTTAATAAAGCTACCCAAGTGTTGTACATGTGTCTAATTTATCAGTCAATGACTTCTTCGAGGTCAAGTGGGGTTAGGGTTATATCAGAGATTATGGAAATATCTTTAGCGTGTCTCGTTCACAGAATACTGAATCGTATTGGAATTTAGGTATTTCAACCATTTCTTTGTTGCCACTGTATGCTCCATCTCCTTTAATCTAAAGCCTCATTCAAAAGTTTTTTTTTACCTGGATTCTGCATATGAGAAATAATATTTTGAATTTCTATCAAATTCATTTATGTTTTATTTTGCTCCTGTCTCTCCTGGACACTGTATGATGCATTCAATTATAGTCCATTGTCCCCCACTTCTCTAGTCAGTCTTATTTTTCCTTTTATAGTGAGTCTGCTGCCTCTGAGAAGCTCTGCTATCAGTCATCGTCAACCTCCTTCGTAGCGGAGTGTCTGAAGCGTACTTCAGGTGCCATTCACTTCATTCTCTCGAAATGTTGGTTCAGGTCTTCATTTATCATTCTTCTTCTTCTTCTTGATTCGCCGGTACTCTCCCGGCCCGGGCCTTTACCAAGTGGTGGCCCGGGCCTTTACCAAGTGGTGGTCCGGCCTTGGCTCCCTTTCTCGGGAGTATCTCAGACTAATGTCTGCCATGGGAGGAGGTACAAATACCGCCTCATCGTTGGGACCAACTGTCCCCAGGCCTAGCCACATTCCCCGCCCCAGTGGAGCTAATGGGAATAGCAGTCTTGTGAGGTGCAGGTGGTTACAAGCTCTGGCTCTGGCACCTACCCTGCCCTAGAAGAGCTGGACATGGTGTCCTTCATTTACCATGCAGTTTTCCCAACATATTTTAGTGAGTTCACAATTTATTAACTCACAGTAGATGCTCTTCTTAAATTTGTTAAAAATACTTTCATAATGGAGTTCGTTCTGTTATTAGGACCAATGAATATACATGTCTGAATTTCTGTTTTTTTTTGTCTTCATCATAGTATCACTATAATTTTTCCGCACCAGGTGTCAGTACTTGTCAATATAAGGTCTAGAATACTTACTAGTCTGGTCGGTTCCGATACTTTATCTCAGTTATTGCAGTTACTGCAGTTATTGCTACATTCTCTCTGCTACTGCAGTCATTGCTACATTCTCTCTGCTACTGCAGTCATTGCTACATTATCTCTGCTACTGCAGTTATTGCTACATTCTCTCTGCTACTGCAGTCATTGCTACATTCTCTCTGCTACTGCAGTTATTGCTACATTCTCTCTGCTACTGCAGTTATTGCTACATTCTCTCTGCTACTGCAGTCATTGCTACATTCTCTCTGCTACTGCAGTCATTGCTACATTCTCTCTGCTACTGCAGTTATTGCTACATTCTCTCTGCTACTGCAGTTATTGCTACATTCTCTCTGCTACTGCAGTCATTGCTACATTCTCTCTGCTACTGCAGTTATTGCTACATTCTCTCTGCTACTGCAGTTATTGCTACATTCTCTCTACTACTGCAGTCATTGCTACATTCTCTCTGCTACTGCAGTTATTGCTACATTCTCTCTGCCACTGCAGTCATTGCTACATTCTCTCTGCTACTGCAGTTATTGCTACATTCTCTCTGCTACTGCAGTTATTGCTACATTATCTCTGCTACTGCAGTCATTGCTACATTCTCTCTGCTATAAATTAGACACATATGCAACATTTGGGTATCTCTATTGAGGAAACGTTTCGCCACACAGTGGCTTCATCAGTCCAATACAAAGTAGAAAGGTGTAAGGAGAGTATTGGACTGATGAAGCCACTGTGTGGCGAAACGTTTCCTCAATAAAGATACCCAAGTGTTGCATATGTGTCTAATTTATAACTTGTCGGTTCTCTGAACCATTCATCTACATCCTGTCTGACACAGCAACATCTTGTGATCTTAATACAAACGAATTCTTCAACACTTGTCCAACCTGTGGACGAAGACCTACTTCGACTAGATGAGAAAAATGTATGTAGGGGGTATCGTTAGGATAAAATGGGGGGATAAAAGGGGGGGGGTCTTTTGTATGAGATTCTATGATCTCAAGAAAAGTTTTCAGTTTTCATTGGTAGATTTTACTAAATTAGGTTTTTTTATTAGGGGAGTTGAGAGGTTGAGCTGGTTTTGTAATGATAAGTGTATATTATTAATGTGTCTGTATGTTCAGTTGGGGTTATGTGTGTGTATGGTATGCTCCATTTCATTTTGTTTAATTATAGTAGATATGTTTCTGTGGAATAATGGAAGAGTCTGAGGACATGTTTTTTTTTCAATTTGCTTTGCCACTGTACAAGTTTTTGTAATTTTCATATAATAGCAATTCATTCATGTTAATGTATAAAGATAGTTCTTTTATTACAAGGAGACTATTTAAGTGGCCTTATGTGTTTGTATTATAACTTGTTTTGTTTAATTTGTGTTTAGTCTTTAAGTTTTTTGGAAGCATATTGATATGTTGTTCTTTATTTATGTACATACTGTACCAGTTGATAGTCATTTACTGACAAATAAAATGTATTCCTGTTTTCTAAATAAAAAAAAAATAAAAAAAAAAAAAAAAAACTTCGACTAGTGGATGGTACCACTATGACCCCGCCTCCTGCTGCTTCACCTCACCTGACTACAGTATATAAGCAACCTCTACGGACATATGCTGTACTTCCTACAAGATTGATGGACTGAACACATCGACTCTAGGCCGAGGGACTGATAACCTCAAAACTCCTACTCTCCTTACACCTTTCTACTTTGTATTGGACTGATGAAGCCACTGTGTGGCGAAACGTTTCCTCAATAAAGATACCCAAATGTTGCATATGTGTCTAATTTATAACTTGTCGGTTCTCTGAACCATTCATCTACATTCTCTATGCTACTGCAGTCATTGCTACATTCTCTCTGCTACTGCAGTCATTGCTACATTCTCTCTGCTACTGCAGTTATTGCTACATTCTCTTAGCTACTGCAGTTATTGCTACATTCTCTCAGCTACTGCAGTTATTGCTACATTCTCTCACCTACTGCAGTTATTGCTACATTCTCTCTGCCACTGCAGTTATTGCTACATTCTCTCTGCCACTGCAGTTATTGCTACATTCTCTCAGCTACTGCAGTTATTGCTACATTCTCTCACCTACTGCAGTTATTGCTACATTCTCTCAGCTACTGCAGTTATTGCTACATTCTCTCACCTACTGCAGTTATTGCTACATTCTCTCAGCTACTGCAGTTATTGCTACATTCTCTCACCTACTGCAGTTATTGCTACATTCTCTCAGCTACTGCAGTTATTGCTACATTCTCTCACCTACTGCAGTTATTGCTACATTCTCTCAGCTACTGCAGTTATTGCTATGAACCATAGGTCTCCTCTTCCCATCATCACTGTCCCTATCTCCCTCCCTGCCTAGGAACCTAAGTATGGTTGTCATGTGGTGGTGGTGGTGGTAGAGGTAGTGGTGGTGATGGTAGTGGTAGTAGTGGTGGTGGTGGTGGCTGGTAGCCATGACTGGTCGCTGGTCATCCACTGGATCAGTTTACCAGTGCTCACACCAGTGCTCACACCAGAATGACGCCGCCCTCAACACCATCACCATTCCTTTAATTGACTCCACTCGCTAGGAATTCACCCTAAGGCAGAGGGAACACACCATGTAGTAGCTGCAACAGTCACTATAGTAGCTGCAACACTCACTATAGTAGCTGCAACACTCACTATAGTAGCTGCAACACTCACTATAGTAGCTGCAACACTCACTATAGTAGCTGCAACACTCACTATAGTAGCTGCAACACTCACTATAGTAGCTGCAACACTCACTCTAGTAGCTGCAACACTCACTATAGTAGCTGCAAGTGTTTCCTGTACTACCTGCAACACACTATAATAGCAAGAGCTAACATTACAGTAGTTAAAACTAACATTGCAATCATTGTAATAGTAGGTAGGTACTAACTATAAGACGGATGGAAAACACACACACACACACACAAAGGGAAAAGAATAAATGGGAAGACAAGAAAGAGCCCCTGGTTTACCCAAAGATGCAGGGAGGCAAAGACTCAGAGTGCCAGAGAATGGAAAAGGTACAGAAGGCAAAGAACCCAAGCAAACAAGGAGATTAGTCGAAGAGCTAGAAACGAGTATGCACAGGTACGGAGGGAGGCCCAGAAACAGTACGAAAACGACATATCATCGAAAGTCAAGTCTGACCCGAAACTGATGTACAGCCACATCAGAAGGAAGACAACAGTAAAGGACCAGGTGATAAGGCTGAGGAGGGAAGATGGGGAACTCACTAGTACTGATCAAGAGGTATGTGAGGAGCTCAACTCGAGGTTTAGGGAAGTATTCACAGTGGAGGAAGGAAGGCAGTTGGGTAGACAGGACGGGGTGCGTCACCAACAAGGGATGTATCGAGTGCTGGAGGGCATACACACATCTGAGGGGGAGGTGAAGCAGTTACTCAGTGACCTTGATACCTCAAAGGCGATGGGTCCGGACAATATCTCACCATGGGTCCTTCGGGAAGGAGCTGAGGTTCTGAGTGTGCCACTTTCCAAAATTTTCAACACATCCCTTGCAACTGGGCAGCTACCTGAGATATGGAAAAAGGCCAACGTAGTCCCCATCTTTAAAAAAGTAGACAGAAAAGAGGCACTAAACTACAGACCGGTGTCACTTACGTGTATAGTGTGCAAAGTCTTGGAGAAAATCATCAGGAAAAGAATGGTGGAACATCTGGAGCAGAACAGGATAATCATCGACAGACAACATGGATTCAGGGAAGGCAAATCCTGTGTAACAAACCTCCTGGAGTTCTATGATAAAGTAACAGAGGTAAGGCAAGAGAGAGAAGGGTGGGTTGACTGCATTTTCTTAGACTGCAGGAAGTCCTTTGACACAGTTCCTCACATGAGATTAGTAAAGAAGATGGAAGACCAAGCGTGTATAACAGGAAGGGCACTGGAATGGATCAGGGAATACCTCACAGGGAGACAACAACGGGTCATGGTGCATGATGAGGTATCACAGTGGGCGCCTGTGACGAGCGGTGTACCGCAGGGGTCAGTCCTAGGACCAGTGCTATTCTTGCTATATGTGAATGACATGACGGACGGGATAGACTCAGAAGTGTCTCTTTTCGCAGATGATGTGAAATTAATGAGGAGAATCACATCGGATGAAGACCAAGCAGGACTTCAAAGAGACCTGGACAAGCTTGACATCTGGTTTAGCAACTGGCTTCTCGAATTTAACCCCACAAAATGCAAAGTCATGAAGATCGGAGAAGGGCAAAGAAGACCGCTGACAGAGTACAGGCTAGGTGGACAAAGGCTACAAACTTCATCAAAGGAGAAAGACCTTGGGGTGAGTATAACACCAAGCACGTCTCCGGAAACACACATCAACCAGATAACCGCGGCAGCATATGGGCGACTGGCAAACCTAAGATTAGCGTTCCGTTACCTTAACAAGGAATCGTTCAAGACACTGTACACCATGTACGTCAAGCCCATACTAGAGTATGCAGCACCAGTCTGGAACCCACACCTGGTCAAGCACGTCAAGAAATTAGAGAAAGTGCAAAGGTTTGCGACAAGGTTAGTTCCACAACTCAGGGGTCTGTCCTATGAAGAAAGGTTGAGGGAAATAGGACTAACAACACTGGAGGACAGAAGGGTTAGAGGAGACATGATAACGACATACAAAATACTGCGGAGAATCGACAAGGTAGATAGTGACAGGATGTTCCAGAGAGGAAACACAGAAACAAGGGGACACAACTGGAAGCTGAAGACTCAGATGAGTCAGAGGGATGTTAGGAAGCATTTCTTCAGCCATAGAGTAGTCAGGAAGTGGAATAGTTTAGCGAACGATATAGTGGAGGCAGGAACCATACATAGTTTTAAGACAATGTATGATAAAGCTCATGGAGCAGGGAGAGCAGAGACCCAGTAGCGGACAGTGCAGAGGCGGGACCAGGAGCTGAGTCTCGACCCCTGCAACCACAATTAGGTGAGTACACACACACACACACACACACACACACATAGTTGGAGGAGGATAAGGCAAGACTACAGAGGGATCTGGACAGGTTGCACGCCTGGTCCAGTAACTGGCTCCTTGAGTTCAACCCCACTAAGTGCAAAGTCATGATAGGGGAAGAGCAAAGGAGACCGCAGACAGAGTACAGTCTATTGCGCCCCTTGAACTGGGCCTCAATGTATATAATGTATATTTCCATTTTCTATAATTTTATATTGCTAATATTCTCGATAATAGCTAAATCGTTAATATTTTGCTTTATATTATTATTAGACTATTATTTAACTTAGCTATATATATATTAGGTAGGATGTAATATTGTTGTGCTCGAGAGTGTGTAGTAACTGCCTTGGTGTTGGCAAACGACTGTTACGCTGCCGGCGTCTAGTTGCTGGGAGGAGTCAGTCTCTGAACACACCTGAGCTGGGTGGTTGTTCCTCCTTCCTCTCTCTCTCTGGCCTGCTGCCCTCGTCGAGTCAACACCTCACTCTATTTCTACTTGTTTTCTCGACTTTAGACTCTGTTGGGTAGAGTATGCATTCGTTGGTGAGGCGAATCATACTTCTCCGGACTCTGTGTAACTCTGTTCACAGAGAATAGACTAGACAGTGATTTTTCGACGTTGTTCTGGGTTGTGTGTCACATTGACACTCTGATAAAACTCAGGTCTCAAGCTATAGCTCTGGACCTACTTCGATAAGGCATCTGTGCACCGCCACAGTTTGGGATTGTTTATGCTGAACCTAGTTTCAGTAGAAAGGGAGTTTTATGACTGTTTTGGAGGATCTACTGATGGTCCCCAGTTAGGGTCGATTTTCTATCTCCTTGTTCCTGACGCTGTGTTGCTGTTGCCTGTTATATTGCTGTTCGGCGAAGTGGTCATTTTACTAGACAATCCCGCTGTTCAGATTGTCAGTTTAGTACAGCTAGCTTATGAGAAGTTGTTCTGTCGTACACTGGTTGAGTCGAGTCATAGTTACCGGGAGCACACTCATACACACATTTATTATTATTTGTATATATTATTGTAATTACTGACATTGTACCTGATGGTACTTCTGAGTCATTTATATATATATATGTGCCCTCAGCACAGACTTATTGTATATGAGAGCAGTGTAGGAGCTACCCTCCTAATTAACCTAATTGATATCTTAATTAATATCTTTATATTTGATTTACTTTGCTACCCTAGATTTTCTCACTTTGATAATAAACCTTTTAAACATATCTGTATGGTTAGTACCCTATCAGTTGCAATCCCCTTAATCTATATAATATGTCGGATAACTGAACCAGGATACTGACTTTGTTGCAAAAGCCCAGTAACAGGCTGGATGCTAGAAGGGCTATCCTTTCTAGTGTTCACTGGAGATATCTATTATTAATAGATATCGTGTCATTTTGTAACACAGTCTAGGGGGCCAAAAACTACAAACCTCACTCCTGAGGCGCACATCAACCAAATAACTGCTGCAGCACATGCGCAGCTAGCGAACCTAAAAATAGCATTCCGACATCTTAGTAAGGAGTCGTTCCAGACCCTGTACACCGTGTACGTTAGGCCCACATTGGAGTATGCAGCTCCAATTTGGAACCCACATCTGGCCAAGCACGTCAGGAAATTAGAGAAAGTGCAAAGGTTTGCAACAAGACTAGTCCCGGAGCTAAGGGGTATGTCCTACGAGGAGAGATTAAGGGAAATCGACGCGACGACACTGGAGGACAGGAGAGACAGGGAGGACATGATAACGACATATAAAATACTGAGAGGAATCGACAAAGTGGACAGAGACATGATGTTTCAGAGATAGGACACAGCAACAAGGGGTCACAATTGGAGGTAGAAGACTCAGATGAGTCATAGGGATGTTATGATGCATTTCTTCAGCTATAGAGTTGTCA
>WNWK01038528.1:0-17895 GCA_009830355.1 Cherax destructor | reverse complement strand
AAAACACTTTCAGGAAAAAGGGCGGGGGTGGGGATGTATTGGGGGGAAATGGCCGTCAGTGACTGTTCTCCGAAAATTTTCAGAAAGGGTTCAATATGACAATATTTGGGTGAGTCATGAGGAGATCGGAGTTATCAGGTGGGCAGGTACTTAGATCAACGAGAGTATCAGTGCTATGCTGATACGTGGTTTCAGGGATATTTACAGATTAGAGAGGTGGGGAAAGCCAGGGAGGCGATTAAAAGGTATTATCCCAGAATAGGAAGGATGAATGGGGGTATGGATGATGTAATTTCTGAAGAGGAAGTTTGGATTGCAATACAGGGGATGCAGGAGCGTAAGGCACCGGTATAGATGGATTGCCGAGTGATTTTTATATTGTTAATTGGGAGGCGATGCGGGAATGTCTGACGAGTGTGTTTAATAGAATGAAAGAGGATGGTGTCATGGGGGGGGATCAGAATATAGGAGTGGTGGTGCTGGTGCCGAAGGGAAAGGAGGCGACAACAATAAAAAATTATCTGCTATATCTCTCCTATGTGCCGACTATAAAATTTTGCCGTATATTAGCTAATAGGATGAAGCGTGTATTGGGTGTTGTAATAGCATCAGGTCAAAGGGGAATACCGGGCCGTAATATGAGGGAAGGGCATAGTCAAATTAGGGATTTTGTTGAGAATAGAGAAGGGGGAGGAGTGTTGGCGGTGGATTGGGAGGGTGCGTATGATTGTGTGGACAGAGGAATGTTAGTGAAAGTAATGGAAAGGCAGGGTTTAGTAGGGGTCATTAGATGGGTTGAAACGTTGTATGCGGGGGGTGTGTGCATGTACAGGTTAATGGGAAAGTGGGGCAGGAGGTTCGCATGGAGAGGGGCTTGGGACAGGGCTGTCCCCTGTCGCAAATTCTCTTTGTGTGTGTGCAAGATCCTTTTTATAGATTGATACAGGATGGGGTAAGAGAATTGTGGATGGGCTTGGCAGTGCAACAGACATTATGGGATATGTCGATGACACTACCATTTTAGTGGGGAATGAGGAGGGATTGGGTAAGGTAAGGGCTATAATAGGAGTTTTTGGGAGTGCAATGGGATTGAGAGTAAATAAAGGAAAATCAAAATTATTGGAGGTGGGGGCATGGGTAGGGGGCGTTGGGGATGAGGTATGGATGGGTGATAGTTGATAGTTTGAAGATATGTGGTGTGGTATTCTGTATGGATGTGAGTAAAGCTAGGATATTAAATATGGAGGCGGTTGTATGTGCGGCGGTAGGTAGAATGAGTGGGTGGAAGCCAGGGAACGTAACACTGCTCCAAAGGGTCATTGCTGTGAATATGTTGGTATATAGTAAATTGTGGCATGTGGCGGCCGTAAATCCGTTGGTGACACAAGAGGTCATATTGCTGCAAAATCGAGTCATACGGTATATATGGGGATATGGGAAACATTGGTTGTCCAAGGAGGTGGTAATGAAGAGGCGGAGTGTGGGTGGAATGGGGTTGCTGCCTTTGCAGCAGATGTTAATAGGAATGTATGTAAAACACAGATTCTTAGGTGTGGCTGGGGTGGGAGGGAGAAAGGTGGGAAGGGTTATGATTGAGGCTCGTGGATGGTGGCAGGGAAAGGACCTGATGTTATGTGAGGATATGTTACGTACACTCGTGGCTGTGAGGGAGCCGTCTAGGATGAAGGTGAGTAAATTAGCGAGGGTGGGGAGAGGCAGGGGCAGGGTCTAGGATTGGTATTAAGGGAGTCGGTGTTTCCTATGTATAACTGGAGGAGTGTATGGAGTAGTTTCGGGAAGTTGTGGATACCATCGTTAGTAAGGGATACTGTGTATCGTTTTCTACATGGGATATTGGCTTCAAGGGAGGTGTTGTATAATATGGTATTGGTAAGGGAGCGTGTGAGTGGTGTGGAGCAGTGAACATGCGTATCATGCGTTTATTTTGTGAGGGGCTAAGGCATCTGAGGTTATGGTTTGGAAGGGTGCTTCTATTGGTGGGAGGAGGGGGATTAATGGCGCTGAGATATTGGTGGAGTTAGTAGTGAGGTGAGGCGAGCGATTATGTATTTGGCTGTCGATTTTATATATATCTCGTGGTCAATGAGACAAGTTAGAGGAGCAATTAGGATCAGGGCCATGGCCGCATGTTTTTATAGGACGTGTCTAAGAAATCGGGGTATATATGGGAGAGCATGGGAGAGAGCTTTTCCTGAGGCATATAGAGAAATAACGGTGGTGAAATTATTAGAGTTAAGGTAATATAGTATAAAGGGGACTGGATTCTCAGGTGAGGTGGGGATACATTTCTGTGTGAGTGGTAAATCATTGTGTGATGGGGGAGTATGAAGGAGGGGATGGGGAGAAGGTGACGGATGACGATGATTATGACTTTATGACGTAGGTATGTAAGGGTGAGCGCCTGGTGGTGGGAGGGGGTTATGTACGGGGATAGCATCGGGGTTTCTCAGAGTCACTATGAACATGGTAGGCACAGGTTTAGTGCTTTGTTCATAAATATATAGTTTGTTCATTGTTTTAGTAATCACTTGGTTGCATCTCACGGGTTAGCGTGTAGAGCTTGCCTAAAAGGATCACTGGCAGTATGAGTGATGGATATATGGAGTTTGGTTATGTGATATCTTATCAGATGTGCCCTTAATAAGGTTGGTAGGGTGACAGTATATTGTATAATCTATGTTATGGCATCGGTTTCTATTTATTCGATGCCTATTAACATCTCAAGAATTTAATTGTAAATTGTGGTAGGAATTAATGTTATATATTTGTTTGTTCTATTGGGATCTTGGTGATCCTTGTGTATGGTATACATTTGGTTTGAATGTATAGGCTTACTTGTATATGTTAGTGTATCAAGTTAGAATCATATGGAGATGTATTTAATTTAGGCTGTGTACTGAGGGGGTTATGGTAGCAGGGTTGGCTACCTGGCTGGAATAACAGTGCTCTTACAGCACGGGGATTGTACAAGTGCAGACATGCATATACGGAGGGACGATAACATGTACATATGTTAGGATGTGTTCTTATATAAACCTATATCTAGGGAAACTTAATTGTTAGGGATCCCATTTTGAAGAGATCCTGATCTTTAGTTCTGAGTAGTGCATTAAGTGGCAGGTTCTGATTGATGGGTCATGGTGTTTTCATAATAATAACTCATAAGGATATGTCCGGCCATTGTATAATGTGAATGTCAATTTACGTTACTTAGTAGCGTTGAGGCGATGCCGATACTTATTGTGAAAGTTTATGATAGCTTATTCATTGGTCCAAAAATTATGGTCAATTGTACAATTGTATATTGTCATACATATGTTTTTTCTTAGGGGCCTTGGTGATCTTTTGTGTAAGTTATTACATAGCTGCAATTGATGTGGCATGTGCAAATTGTGTAGAGGAATGGTACTGATTCATAATGTTTATCTGTGATGGATGGGAACAATGATTGGATATCAGGGTTGTATCTGGTCATAGTTGACCTCAATTGATCCTTATATAGGGGAGGGGGTAGAATTTTTGGTAGCTAGAAGGTGACAGGGATGGTTACCAAATGGGCTATTGTGTATGGTGATTATATCAGGTGTACCTGTGTGTACGTATATTCTGATGTAAGCGACTGGGGATTTGTCATATATAGAGAAGTGATGTATATACATTTGAAGTGTATTGGTTGATAACATTGTTTTTGTAGTAGGGATATACCTATATAATGGGGGAGATTGTTATGGTCCTTATTGAGATATGGTTAATTTCTGTTCACCTTATTGTGGTAGGAGTTATAGGATATAGGTGTTGTCAGGCCTATGGGTCTCAATTATTACGTGTCCTATGTCTGATGATGTATTTTGTTTTAATAAAAAATATAAAAAAAAAAAGATTCTCCTGCTGTATGTTCACGAGGAAACTCACAATCCTAAATCTGTCTCTGGACCTAGACAGAAGTCTGATATCAAGAAGAAAGTTAAATGTGCCTATTGTAATAGACAAGGGCATGCTAGAGAGTATTGCTATAGATTAGAAAGAGATACGAGATCGTGCAGCTGTCGCCCCCACACAAGTCGTATCATCTTTGGTGCAACAAGGGCCCCAAGATCCTAGTAATACTTCTAATCCTACTGTTTTGGATAATATTACTCAGAATAGATGACTAGCGTCAGAACGTATATCTGGCGAAAAGATTCGTTCAGCAATGAGTCCTTACTTATCGAGAGGCAAAGTGGGACTCGACGAATCCCAACTAACTGAGATAATTACTTTCCAAGACACCGGCAGTTATCTCACCTTGTTGAGAGAAGACGTACTGCCCTTAACTAATGATACTTATACCAAGATAGATGCATTGTTAGAAGCCTATGGTGGGGCTGTTATAAAATTACCTGCAAAATTAGACACATATGCAACTTCTTGGGATCCCGATACCAAGGGACTCCCCAACACCGTCCAAACCCTGGACAAGGACCCACCCCGACCAGTGGCCGACACCACCAGACCCGCCCCCCGCCCCACCTCACCTGTCACAGCACACAAGCAACTTCCACCTGCCCCATGTTGCACCCACCCCAAGACCGATGGACCGAACACACCGACCCCAGGCCGAGGGACCGACCACCCCAAACTCCTCCCCCCATCACCAGTTGTATTTGCTAATGTGCTTATAATTGCAGATTTGTAAATGAATGGTTCAGAGAACCGACAAGTTGTGGGATTGGACACATGTGCAACACTTGGGTGTCTTTGTTGGGAAGCGTTTGCGCCGCGGTGGCTTCGTCGGTCCGGTGCAGGGAGGAAAGTGGTGATGGGGGAGGAGTTTGGGGTGGTCGGTCCCTCGGCCTGGGGTCGGTGTGTTCGGTCCATCGGTCTTGGGGTGGGTGCAACATGGGGCAGGTGGAAGTTGCTTGTGTGCTGTGGACAGGTGAGGTGGGGCGGGGGGGGGGCGGGTCGTGGTGGTGTCGGCCACTGGTCGGGGTGGGTCCTTGTCCAGGGGTTTGGACGGGTGTTGGGGAGTCCCTTGGTATCGGGATCCCAAGAAGTTGCATATGTGTCTAATTTTGCAACTTGTCGGTTCTCTGAACCATTCATTTACATAAAATTACCTCTACACAAAGTATACATTGAAACAAGCTATTATACTGGTTATATTTCAGTGGGAATTTCCAGTGGTGCATTTCCTATCAGGTCAGTGGACTTGTTGATAGGGAACAATATCCTTCAAGCTGGTATATGTAAGGAACCACTTGTGATTGATAATACCACTGATGATAATTATGCCACTGAAGCTTGTAGAGAGAAGCCTATTTTATTTCCTCTCAGCGCAATTACTAGAGCTATGTCAAAGATGCAACAACCATCCTTGCCTCCTGTTGAATTAATTGATGACAATGATTTGGGCTTGAATATGTTGTTTAGTGATGCACTGCGCCCAGGATGACTAACACTGACCTCCCCGTCCACCAGCCTAGTCAGGACACTACTGACGTTAAAATACTAACTCATGACGATTTAATCAAGGATCAGTTTGTTGATCAGTCTTTAGAAAGACTGAGAGATATAGCAGTGACTGAGAGTGAAGCAAAGGATCTCGATAACTGTTACTATTATGGTAACGGTGTACTGATGGAGAAAAGTATACATGTAAGTTATCAGCTGATAGTGTTTCTACCACAGTCAAGCATTTTGTTGTTTTACCAGTTACATTTCATGAACAAGCTATAGATTTTGCTCACAATAGTCCCATAGGAGGACATTTGGGTGTCAGGAAGACACTAGGTTAACTGGCGAAACATTTAACTTGGCCAAAAATGAAGGAGACTGTGGCTGATCATGTGCGACGTTGCCACGTCTGTCAAGTGACGGGTAAGCCAGCACACACACCTCCACCTGCACTTATTCCTATCACCGTGGACGGTGAACCATTCTCACATCTTATTATAGACTGTGTTGGTCCTCTGCCTACAACCGAATTGGGAAACCAATACCTGTTTACAATTATGGACACAGCTACACGCTATCCGGAAGATATTCCTATGAGAAAATTAATGCTCATGATATTGTCAGATCATTAATGAAATTTTTCTCCCAGGTTGGATTGCCACAAGATACAGTCAGATCAGGGATCTAACTTCACTTCTAAGATCTTCCGAGAAGCATTATCCCTCCTAGGAATAAAGATTGTACTTTCAACCAGTTACCACCCACAGTCACAAGGTGCTCTAGAGAGATTTCATCAGACTTTGAAGTCTATGATGAGAACTTATTGTGAACATTTTTCTATGAGAGAAAGTGAGCAAGAAAGTCTCGGGTTTAGTCCGTTTGAGTTAATATTCGGACACCAAGTGCGTGGTCCTCTTGCTGTGTTGAAAGACGTGTGGACAGGAAAATCAAATCCATCATTGAGCACATTACCTTCATTAATGCAGAAGCATTTGACAGCAGCTAGAGAGCTGGCTTCGAAAAACTTAGTTTCAGCTCAGGCTAGAATGAAGCAACAGTATGACAAGTGTGCTGTATCTCGATCTTTTAAAGTAGGAGATAAAGTGATAGCTCAGAAATTAGTACCAGGACATGCTCTACAAGGCATTTCTGATGGTCCCTGAAGTAGTGAAAAACTTAGTGACGTAAATTTTTTAATACGCACGCCTGGGAAGAGAAAATCAAATCATGTGTACCACGTTAACCAGCTCAAGGCATGCTATGCTAGCCCTCTACCTACTGCATCTATTCTTCCTTGGACAGAGGAAGAAAACGTCAGTCTGCCTGACATCTCCGGAGGTATAGAAGTGCGTTTAGAAAATTCAGATAATTTTCTTAGTAACCTTGAGATTGATAAAGCTAGTGATATTGAAAACATGATTTTGCATTACCCTGAATTGTTCAGTAATGTTCCTAAACGTACGCTGGGAGTTCACGACGTTGATGTACAGGGAGCATCGTCAATTAAGCAATCACCATATAGGACGAGTCCAACGAAACATAAAGCATTGAGAGAAGTTGACTTTTGTTATCTCATGGACTTAATGAGCGCAGTAAAAGTCCATGCGCATCTCCATGCCTTTTAGTGCCTAAACCTGTGCTTGACGTGCTTGACTAGGTGTGGGTTCCAAATTGGTGCTGCATACTCCCGTATGGGCCTTATTGAGCGCAGTAAAAGTTCATGGGCATCTCCATATATTTTAGTGCCTAAATATGTGCTTGACCAGGTGTGGGTTCCAAAATGGTGCTGCATACTCCAGCATGGGCCTGACGTACATGGTGTACAGTGTCCTGAATGATTCCTCACTGAGGAATCGGAACGCTATTCTCAGGTTTGCCAGGCGCCCATATGCTGCAGCAGTTATCTGTTTGAGGTGTGCTTCTGGAGATGTGCTCGGTATTATACTCACCCCAAGATCTTTCTCCTTGAGTGAGGGTTGCAGTCTTTGGCCACCTAGCCTATACCTATACCTAGCCATTCCCCGATCTTCATGACTTTGCATTTGGTAGGGTTAAATTCGAGTAGCAAGTTGCTGGACCATATGTCCAGCCTGTCGAGGTCTCTGTTGTCCTGCCTGGTCCTCATCTGATTTAATTCTTCTCATTAACTTCACATCATCTGCAAACAGGGACACTTCTGAGTCTATCCATTACGTCATGTCATTCACATATACCAAAAACAGCACTGGTCCTAAGACTGACCCCTGTGAAACCCCGCTCATCATAGACACCCATTGTGATACCTCATCTCGAACCATGACTCGTTGTTGCCTCCCTGTCAGGTATTCTCTGACCCATTACAGTGCCCTTCTTGTTAAATGTGCCTGATCCTCTAACTTCTGCACTAATCTCTTGTGAGGAACTGTGTCAAAGGCCTTCTTGCAATCCAAGAAAATGCAGTCAACCCACCTCTCTCTCTCTCGTGTCTTACCTCTGTTACCTTGTCATAAAACTCCAGAAGGTTTGTGACACAGGATTTGCCATCCATGCATCCGTGCTGCTTGTCATTTATAATCTTGTTCCGTTCCAGGTGCTCTTCCACTCTCCTCCTGATAATCTTCTCCATGACTTTGCATACTATACACGTCAGTGACACTGGTCTATAATTTAGTGCCTCGTTTCTGTCTCCTTTCTTAAAAATGGGAACTACATTTGTCGTCTTCTATACGTCAGGTAGTTGCCCAGTTTCAAGGGATGTGTTGAAGATTGTAGTTAGTGGCACACACAGCATCTCTGCTCCCTCTCTAAGGACCCACAGGGAGATGTTGTCCCGTCCCATCGCCTTTGAAGTATCACGGTCACTTAGCAGCTTCTTCACCTCCTCCTCAGTTGTATGAATGTTATCCAACACTTGTTGGTATATTCCTTGTTGGTGTCCCCCTCTGCTCTGTCTTCCAAGAGTCCTTCCTGTCTCCACTGTAAATACTTCCTTAAATCTCGTGTTGAGCTCCTAACATACCTCTTGATCGTTTCTTGTGAGTTCCCCACCATCTTTCCTCAGCCTGATCAGCTGGTCTTTGTCTGTTGTCTTCCTCCTAATGTGGCTATACAGCAGTTTCGGGTCAGACTTGAATTTCGATGCTATGTTGTTTTCGTACTGTCGCTGGGCCTCTCTCCTTATCCATGCATACTCGTCTCTGGCTCTTTGACTAATCTCCTTATTTTCCTGGATCCTTTGCCTTCTGTACTTTTTCCATTCCCTAGTGCACTTAGTGTTTGCCTCCCTATACCTTCGGGTAAACCAAGAGCTCGTTCTGGTCTTCCCATTATTTACGTTGCCCTTGGGAACAAACCTTTCCTCTGCCTCCTTGTATTTTGTTGTTACGTATTCCATCATTTCGTTTACTCACTTTCCTACCAATTCCCTGTTCCACTGAACCTCCTGCAGGAAGTTCCTCATTCATGTGTAGAGTCCCCTTTTATAGTTTGGCTTTTCCTATTCAACTCCTGTTACCCTTTCTACTTGTAACTATGTATTCAAAGCTCAGAACCATGTGATCACTAGCTCCTAGGGGCCTTTCATATGTGATGTCCTCAATGTCTGAACTGCTCAGGGTGAAACAAGAGATCCAGTCTTGCTGGTTCATCATCCCTTCTCTCTCTCTCTGGTAGTGTCCCTGACATGTTGATGCATGAGGTTTTCCAGTACCCCATCCATCATCCTGGCTCTCCATGTTTCGGGACCCCCATGTGGCTCCAGGTTTTCCTAATCGATCTCCCTGTGGTTGAAATCGCCCATAACCAGTAGCTTTGCTCTGCTCGAGTGAGCTCTTCTTGCCACCTCAGCCAGTGTCCACCATTGCTCTGTTGCACTCTTCACTGCAAGGACTACCTTATTTTCCCCAGACTGAATTGTACCTACTATGTAATTCCTTTCTCCAGTCTCTTCCATGCTTTCCAATTCCTCAAATCCCTATCGGTTTTTTATAGGCAGTGCAACCCCTCCTCCCCCTCTGCTCCTTCTATCTTTCCTCAGGATCTGATATCCTGGCGGGAAGATTGCATCTGTTATTGTCTCAGTGAGTTTCGTTTCTGTGACTGCTATGATGTCTGGGGACTTCTCATTGATTCTTTCATGCCACTCCTAATATTTATCAGTTATTTCATCCGTGTTCATGTACCAAACCTTCAACTTCTTTTCTAAAACTGTGGTCCTGGAAGAATATTGGAGTTGGTGGAGCAGGAGCCCTGGCTGGGGCCTATTGGAAGTTGTGGTGGGGGTGGGGTTTGTGATGAGGGGGTGGGGGTAGAATGCCCATAGGGGGTTGCTGTAGGGGTGGGGTTTGTGATGTGGGGGTGGGAACAGTGGCAACAGTGTGTGGGTGTTGGTTTGGAGTGTTCAGTTGCATTGGGGTTGTCGTAGTTGAAGTCCTTCTGCGGGTGTTTCTGGCTGGTGTGTTTGCCCTTCCATCTGAGTCTGGGTTCTTCTGCTCGTCTTCATCATTGCCTCTCGTTCCTCCTTTCGTCTTTGTACCCTCTCTTTCAGTATCATCCTTTCTTCTTGTGTTCTGTCTCGTTCGAGAGACACTCTCCGGTATTCTGGTTTGTTCAAGCTGATTCTGCCGTGAAGATTACTTTGATAGGCCATTTTATTCCATTTGCAAACCACCCAATTCTCCAAAAATTTGTCACCTGGGTCATGCTTTCCTCACCTATTGCTTTCATGATACCTTCAATCGCTTTTTTCTCCTGTTTTCTTTCATCATAGGTTTTCCCCTCAACTTCCTGGAGCCCACAGACAAAAACTTACCTCTTCTTTTCGTCCTCCCACTGTATCTCCCTTAGCATCCTCTGAGGTGTTTTAGTTCCTTCCATTGAAGCATTCCTGCCTTCGATCCCTTCCCTGGCTGAAGCCCCTATGCTCAGTGGTCTGTATTTCCTGCTCAGCTGTTTCTGGCAACTGCAGTTGTCTGTTAGAGTCTCTGCATATAGCATAGCTCCTTCATTGTCTTCAGGCCTCTCATTTGTTCTTAATGTATTCATCTTTTCCTGGGCCCCACGTGGGTCTGATAAGACCTTCGCATACAGTATAGTTCTTTTGCTTCCTACAGTCCCCTTGTCTGTGACTGATATAGAAGTTCCTGATGTCATGGCTGTACTGTCATTTGTCTCCTTAAGCTGTTTCAGATTTTTTAGTTCCTCTTCTAAGAACTGTATCTTAGCTTCTGCTTCTATGGCTTGTAGCTCCCATTTCCTGCTCTCTGCAGCTATCCTCGCCTCCATTTTCCTACCAAGCTCTTCTAGCTTCCTTCCCCATTTGTCCTCCCTTTTTGCGAGCTCTGCCTCCCAATCTTCTTTCCCAGGTTCATCCACCAGCCCCCTGGTTCTCTGCCCTGCTCTTGGGTAACCCATCTTTTTTTTTTTACCACAGAAAGAAGAGCTTATGTATTTTCAAGAGTGGGTGTGTGTGTTGTAGGGAGGGAAAGGGGGAGGGAGGTAGGGAGGAGGGAGAAGGATATGAAGTGGGAAAGGGGACAGTGGCAGGGAGAGATTATGGGGTACAAGGGGGTACAATGAGAGAGAGGGAGAGGAACTGATGTTTAAGCAAGGGGAGAGAGGAGGAGGAGGAGGAGAAGAAAGATGAAGAGGGAGTGGAGGAGAGTGCGTACTCACCTAATTGTTGTTGCAGGGGTCGAGACTCAGCTCCTGGCCCCGCTTCTTCGCTGTCCGCTACTGGGTCTGTGCTCTCCCTGCTCCATGAGCTTTATCATACCTTATCTTAAAACTATGTATGGTTCCCGCCTCCACTATATCGTTCGCTAGACTATTCCACTTCCTGACTACTCTATGGCTGAAGAAATGCTTCCTAGCATCCCTTTGACTCATCTGAGTCTTCAGCTTCCAGTTGATCCCCCTTGTTTCTGTGTTCCCTCTCTGGAACATCCTGTCACTATCTACCTTGTCGATTCCCCACAGTATTTTGTATGTCATTATCATGTCTCCTCTAACCCTTCTATCCTCCAGTGTTGTTAGTCCTATTTCCCTCAACCTTTCTTCATAGGACAGTCCCCTGAGTTGTGGAACTAGTCTTGTCGCAAACCTTTGCACTTTCTCTAATTTCTTGACGTGCTTGACCAGGTGTGGTTTCCAGACTGGAGCTGCATACTCTTGTATGGGCCTGACGTACACGGTGTACAGTGTCTTGAATGATTCCTTGTTAAGGTAACGGAACGCTAATCTTAGGTTTGCCAGTCGCCCATATGCTGCCGCAGTTATCTGGCTGATGTGTGTTTCTGGAAATGTGCTTGGTGTTATACTCACCCCAAGGTCTTTCTCCTTTGTCAAGGTTTGTAGCCTTTGTCCACCTAGCCTGTACTCTGTCTGCAGTCTTCTTTGCCCTTCTCCGATCTTCATGACTTTGCATTTGGTGGGATTAAATTCGGGAAGCCAGTTGCTAGACCAGATGTCAAGCATGTCCAGGTCTCTTTGAAGTCCTGTTTGGTCCTCATCCGATGTGATTCTCCTCATTAATTTCACATCATCTGTGAACAGAGACACTTCTGAGTCTCTCCCATCCGTCATGTCATTCACATATACCAAGAATAGCACTGGTCCTAGGACTGACCCCTGTGGTACACCGCTCATCACAGGCGCCCACTGTGATACCTCATCATGCACCATGACTCGTTGTTGCCTCCCTGTGAGGTATTCCCTGATCCATTCCAGTGCCTTTCCTGATATACACCCTTGTTCTTCCAACTTCTTTACTAATCTCATACGAGGAACTATGTCGAAGGCCTTCCTGCAGTCCAGGAAAATGCAATCAACCCACCCTTCTCTCTCTTGCCTTACCTCTGTTACTTTATCATAGAACTCCAGGAGGTTTGTTACACATGACTTGCCTTCCCTGAATCCGTGCTGTCTGGCGTTAATTATCCTGTTCAGTTGCAGATGCTCCACCATTTTTTTCCTGATGATTTTCTCCAAGACTTTGCACACTATACACATAAGTGACACCGGTCTATAGTTTAATGCCTCTTTTCTGTCTCCTTTTTTAAAGATGGGGACTACATTGGCCTTTTTACATACCTCAGGTAGCTGCCCAGTTTCAAGGGATGTGTTGAATATTATGGCAAGTGGCACACTCAGTACCTCAGCTCCTTCCCGAAGGACCCACAGGGAGATATTGTCCGGACCCATCACCTTTGAGGTATCAAGGTCACTAAGTCCCTGCTTCACCTCCTCAGTTGTGTGTATGCCCTCCAGCACTTGATACATCCCTTGTTGGTGATGCACCCCGTCATGTCTACCCAGCTGCCTTCCTGCCTCCACTGTGAATACTTCCTTAAACCTCGAGTTGAGCTCCTCACATACTTCTTGATCATTACTTGTGAGTGTCCCAACTTCTCTCCTCAGCCTTATCACCTGATCTTTGACTGTTGTCTTCCTTTTGATGTGACTGTACATCAGTTTCAGGTCAGACTTGACTTTCGATTCTATGTCATTTTCGTACTGTTTCTGGGCCTCCCTCCATACCTGTGAATACTCGTTTCTTGCTCTTTGACTAATCTCTTTGTTTACTTAGCTTCTTTGCCTTCTGTACCTTTTCCATTCTCTGACACTCTGAGTCTTTGCCTCCCTGCACCTTTGCGTAAACCAGGGGCTCTTTCTGGCCTTCCCGTTTAATCTTTTTCCTTTGGGTATAAACCGTTCCTCTGCCTGCTCGCACTTTGTCGCTACGTATTCCATCATTTCATTTACTGACTGTCCTTCCATTTCCCTTTCCCACTGAACCTCCTGCAGGAAATTCCTCATACCCGTGTAGTCCCCTCTTTTAAAGTCTGGTTTATCTCTTTCCGTACCATTTTCCCTCTCTACCTGTAGCTCTACAATGTACTCAAAGCTCAGCACCATATGGTCGCTGCCTCCCAGGGGGCTCTCGTGAGTTATGTCCTCGATATCTGAGCTGTTCAGGGTGAATACAAGGTCCAGCCTTGCTGGTTCATCCTCTCCTCTCTCTCTGGTCATGTCCCTGACATATTGGTGCATCAGGTTTTACAGTACCACGTCCATCATCTTGGCTCTCCAAGTTTCTGGACTCCCACGTGGTTCTTGGTTCTCCCAGTCGATCTCCCTGTGGTAGAAATCGCCCATGACCAGTAACTTTGCTGTGCTCATGTGCGCTTTTCTTCCCACCTCTGCCACAGTGTCCACCATTGCTCTGTTTTTCTTGTCATATTCCTCTCCTGGCCTCCTGCAGTTCTGTGGTGGGTTATACATCACTGCAATGACTATCTTGTGCTCCCCAGACTGGATGGTACCTACTATAAAGTCCATTTCTCGACACACCTCCATTCCTTCCATTTCCTCGAATCCCCAATGGTTCCTTATGAGCAGTGCGACTCCTCCTCCCTCCCTGCTCCTTCTATCTTTCCTCAGGATCTGATATCCCTGTGGGAAGATTGCGTCTGATATTGTCTCATTGAGCTTAGTTTCTGTGATGGCTATGATGTCTGGGGACATCTCACCTATTTTTTCATTCCACTCTTCATACTTATTCGTGATTCCATCCGCATTTGTGTACCAAACCTTCAACCTCGTTTCCAATACTGTGGCCCTGGAGGGATCTTGGTGGGTTGGGGGGTGTGGGCAGGGTGCTCATAGGGGGTTGCTGCATGGGGGGTTTGTACGGTTGTGGTATGGGTTGGTGGGGTGGGGTTTGTGGTGGGGGGTAATTGTGATGGTGGGTTTTGGGTTGCTGGGGTGGGGACAGGGAGAATTATGTGTGTGTTTGGTGTTAAAGTGTATGGTTGCCGTTGGGTTGCGGTGATTTGAGGCCCTCCGTGGGTGCTTCCGGTGGGTGTGTTTGTCCTGCTGCTTGGGTCTGGTGTCCTCTGTACCTCGCTGTCTCCTCCTCTCTTCGCCATCTTATCCTCTCCTTCAGGGCCTTCCTCTCTTCCTGTGTTCTGTCCCAATCTAGGAATACATTCTTGTACTCCTGAGTCGCCCTCAGCCTTGCTTTCTCTTGCAGGATCATGGTACGGTCTGGTTCTGCCTTGAAGATCACTTTGAGAGGCCGGTTTCTTCCCCTTGTGTACCACTCGATTCTCCGAAAATTTGTTACCTGAGACATGTCTCCCCCTGTTGCTAACATGATACCTTTAATCCTTTCTTTCTCCTCATGTTTTCTTCTGTCATGGGTGTCCCCTTCGACTTCCCGAAGGCTGTAGATAAAGATCGACTTCTCCCTTTCCTCCTCCCACTGTGTCTCCCTTTGCCTCGTCAGAGATGCATTAGCATCTTCCGGTTCTGTAATGGTTGTAACCCCTGTGTTCCTCTGCATTTCTGACCTACTCATTTGTCCCTGTCCACTGCAGTATATTGTTGGGGTCTCTGCGTTTACCATGTCTGCTGCTTTTTCTACCCTCTCCTGTGTTGTTACTGCGCTCTCATGCGTTGTTGCTGTGGTGTCCTTCTTTGTCCCTGGCTGCTTTTTCTATATCTCTCTCGTGTGTTGTTAGTATCCTACTCTTCTTGCTTTGGGCCCCTCGTGTGTCTGACAGTGCCTGTGCATACAAGAGTTTTTTTTTCTCCACATTCCCTTTGACTGTGTCTGCACAAGCTCCAAGTGCCGTTTCTGAACAGGTACTTTTGTCTCTACTCTGTGTCAGACTCTGCAGCTTCACTTCTAAGATCTGGATCTTGGCTTCTACTTTTCTGACTTGCATTTCCCATTTTCTGCTCTCCTCAGCTATCCTCCTCTCCATTCCCTCTCTGATCATCATTATCTTCCTCTCCCATTCCTTCTCCCTTTTATTGAGTTCCTCCTTCCACTGTGGCCTCCCGGATAAACCATCGTTCCCCTTGTTGAGATCCTCCTCGCTAAGCCGCCCATATTCCCACGATGTGCCCTTATGGATGTAGTGAGAGTGTCAGAAGGAGGGAGAAAGGAGAGGGATAGGGAGGGGGGTGAGAGGGAGGGATATTTCTTGGAGGTACTGTGGTACAGGGTGGATCAAGTGGGGAAGGGAGAGAGGGAGAAGGAGAGAGAGAGGGAGAGGGAGGGAGGGAGAGGGAGAGGGAGGGATATTGAGAGGGGGAGAGAGAGGAAAAGAGCAAGGGAGAGGGAGGTAGAGAGAGAGAGAGAGAGGGAGATGGAGGTAGAGAGAGACAGGAGAGGGCTAGGGAGGAGGGTGGTAGGGCTGGGTACTCATGGAAGGGGCAAGGGGGGAGGGAGATAGCTTGGAGGAAGTGTAGTAGATGGCAGATCAAGTGGGGGAGGGAGAGAGAGATAGAGGGAGAGGGGGAGGGAGAGTGATAGAGAGAGGGAGAGAGAGAGAGAGAGAGAGGGAGGGAAGGAGAGGGAGAGATAGAGAGATATAGGGAGAGGGAGGGGGAGAGAGCAGGAGAGAGAGGGAGAGAGAGAGAGGGAGGGAGAGAGAGGGAGGGAGGGAGAGAGAAGAGGGTGGGAGAGAGGGAGATGAGAGAGAGGGGAGATAGAGGGAGGGGGAGACAGAGGGAGAGAGAGATAGAGGGAGAGGGAGGGGAGAGAGGAAGGGAGAGAGAGAGAGGGAGGGAGAGAAAGGGAGAGGGAGAGAGATAGGGAGAGAGAGAGAGAGAGGAGGGAAGGAGAGGGAGAGATAGAGAATAAGGGAGAGGGAGGGGAGAGAGCAGGAGAGAGAGGGAGAGGAGAGAGGGAGGGAGAGAGAGGGAGGGAGGGAGAGAGAGAGAGGGTGGGAGAGAGGGAGATAGAGAGAGAGGGGAGATAGAGGGAGGGGGAGACAGAGGAGAGAGAGATAGAGGGAGAGGGAGGGGAGAGAGGAAGGGAGAGAGAGAGAGGGAGGGAGAGAAAGGGAGAGGGAGAGAGATAGGGGAGAGAGAGAGAGAGGGAGGGAGAGAGGGTAGGGAGAGGTGGAGAGAGAGGGAGAGATCGAGAGAGGGAGGAAGGGAGAGAGAGAGAAAGAGAGGGAAAGAGAGGGAGAGAGCTAGAGAGGGAGGGAGGGAGAGAGAGAGAGGGAGAGAGAGAGAGGAGGGAGAGAGAGGAGGGAGGGGGAGGGAGAGAGAGAGAGGAGGGAGGGAGAGGGAGAGAGATAAGGAGAGAGAGAGAGATGGAGGGAGAGAGAGAGAGAGAGAGAGGGAGAGGTGGAGAGAGAGGGAGAGAGAGAGAAGGGGAGGGGGAAAGTGAGAGAGAGGGAGGGAGAGAGAGAGAGAGAGAAAGAAAGAGGGATGTAGGTAGAGAGATAGGGAGAGAGAGGGAGGGAGGGAGAGAGAGAGAGAGGGAGAGAGCTAGGGAGAGATAGTGAGATAGGGGTATAGAGGTTAGTGTGGGAGTGAGGGTGTGGTGGGTTAGTATGAGGAGTAGGTCCGAGACTGAGGGCTCAGGTTTCAGAGGTGTACTCAAGGGGACTGTTTTCCTTCTATCTTTGCCTGAGGTCTTCAGAAGTTTTGGAATACTATCCTAATATTATGCTAGAGTTTTACTAGTACTAATTCTAAAACGAGTAATACTACTAAGCTAAGCTAAGACAAACCCAAATGATAGTTTGTGTGTGTGTGTGAGTCTGAGAGTGTAAGAGAGGATGGGAGAGGGTAAGGGGAGACAGGGATGGGGAGAGTGAGGCTGGGGGCAAGAGGGGTGGGAGGAAGTAAAAGAGGGAAGAATGGGGGGAATGGGGGAGGAGGGGAAGAGGGATAGGGGGATGAATGAGGGGAGGCGATAGGGGCAGAGGTATGGTGGTGGGAGGAGATCCTACCCATCCAGGGCTGTGTGCTATGTACCCACGTTATTCTTTATGGATCCTAATGTCCTTATGTGTGCTTAAAATTACTGTCAGTTGAATTATCCTACTGGGCCTCCCTTACTGGCACGCCCTACCAATGTTATCTGTCCTCACCCACCAAAATTGCTGCCTTCTAAATGCTAGGAGCTGTATGTATGATAATTACTCCAGAACAGGGGTTTGACCCCCAGCTTCCAGTGATTTAGGGCCAAAACTGATCACTCAACATGCATCCACAACCACAAATTAGGTATAGTACGTCACGTTACGCTGGCAGCTGTGAGGTGTCCATCCAGACTGGCAGATGTACGATGACTCTCCTTCTCCCTGGTTCCACTTCAGTTCTTCTCTTCAGTTATTCACTTCTCATTACCCGTTTTATGGCTTATTCACCCCACTTATCCCTTGTTATATGCTATATTGCTTATTCACCCCACTTATCACTTGTTATATGCTATGTTGCGTATAACTATATAAGTAATAATCCTTCAGTATACACAAGATGTACAGTGGGACACTTTAGGCCTTTATTATGAACACATTTATTTCGAGAAAACCTCAGACATCCCAAGACGTGTGTGTGTGTGTGTGTGTGTGTGTGTGTTTGTGTGTGTGTGTGTGTGTGTGTGAGTGTGTGTGTGTGTGTGTGTGTGTGTGTGTGTGTGCGAGTGTGTGTGTACAG